>VWPU01009110.1:0-180957 GCA_013398955.1 Callaeas wilsoni
GGAAGCAGTGAATCAATTCCTTGGTTGGCTGTGCTTCTGTGTGCAGCTTTTGTTTTCCCTGTTAAACTGGCTTTATCTCAACTCACAAGTGCTCTATGTTTTACCCTTCTGATTCTCTCCCTGACTGCACTGGTGGGAGTGAGTGAGCAGCTGCATGGGGTTTTGTTGCTGGCTGGGGTTAAAGCACAACACATATATTTATTTCTTGCTTTGGAATTGCCAAGTTAACATCAAATTTAATCAGAAATTATTGTAAGGCAAGAAAAGACACTGAACAAAGTCGGGCTAAGGAAAAAGAGACGATCTTTGGAGAACAAGAGAACTTCCTGTAGCTTTCATGACAGAACAAAGAATTCCTCTTCTCTATGGGTATATATTCTTTACCCTTTTCTTTACTGTATGTCAATTCAGTTTTTAGTTACCCTTTCATTTTTATTCTTCTCTCTCATCCCTTCAACTCCATGAAATTTCACTATGGTCCACTTAGCTCACTTTGGACTGTATTGTATTTTCTATGTTGCAGTTTAGCTGGGAAGCAATTTCTAATGCCCAGCAGAGCTGCAACATATGGTTTTCATCACAGGAGATTTCATCATAGCCTCTTCTCTCAGTTCAGATCTGTTGGTAGCCCCATTAACCTTTCTAGGAATATGTGTCTAGTTTCAAGTACTTTTGATTGATAAATGAATTTATATTAAGACTCAATAAAACAAGATGATATTCAAATAAATTTAAAAAAATTAATTAAAGCAATGAGCTAGTACATATGAAGTTCAGTGTGTGGCAGCCACTGAGCTTTTCTCAGCTCTGATGATGTTTTTTCTTTCAGTTGAAATAGTCATGTTTATAGCTTGTACCTATTTCAGCAAAATAGGCTGATTAGATAAAAACCACAAAATGTACACTGTGAATTGTTATCAAATTTGCTCTTATTTTACTAATCATCACAACTAGAATGTTTTTATATATAGGAAATCCTAAAGTTCATAGAAAAAAACCCTCAAGTTCATAGAAAAAAACTCTTCAAGTCATAAATTATTTCCTTTTTACTTAGAGGACTCACTGGCAGTCTGGAGCAAGCTACAAATATATAGGCCCATGGCCATTTGTAATTCTCTAAAATCTATGAAGTAAATTGAAAATGTGCTTGTGGAAAACATATTCCTAAAGAAGAAAGAATTTTTAGTTTGGAAAAAAAAAAATATCTATTTATATTTTACAATGATGTCTCTATAGCAAGAGACTGCTATGTGTTTATTCTTTGCTGCTATGCCAGGGCCAGCTGGTTGTGGTATCTGGGTAGCTTGTAGGGGTATGTTATCCAAAGAGATTATGGTGATACATGCTTAGAGACAGAAAAAAGCTCTGGCAACTGGTTCTAGGTGTCTGTGCTTGAGCTGAAGTGTTGGACCAGGGGACCTCCAGAGAACAGTTTCAGCCTCAACCATCTTGTTATTCTATGAACTGTAGCCAGGACAAGGTTATGAAAACTACATTTCTGTTGGGCTCTGCTTATACAGAGGCTGTTTGTGTTCTCACAGTCCACTGAAGTGTAAACAGTAAGCCTGGGCATTGACTGTATATGTTTCAAAATTCTAACATCAATGCTTCCGAGAAAATAATTCACAGAAAAATATTTTAGCTACTAGACAGTTATGTGTCAGGTTTAAATTAGTAGGCTAAGTTCTTTATATGGTCATTTGGAAATTGATTCTGTGTATTTTACAATACAACAAATGGTAGTCTGCATTTATTTAGAGAGAAAGTATTGACTAAATTTGATTGGATTCCTGTGTATTAGATGGTTAAAGTCATTGAATCTTCTCTCATCTGTGTAAAAGCCTATGGAAATTAATATCTGCTTGCTAACATAATTATCTTCACCTATAAAAATTTACACATATAGAGCCCCTGATAGTTTAGTTGAGGATTGCATCTTAAATAATTTCAGCATTGTGATAAAAAAGTGGATGGTTAATATGCCTCCACCATCATTCCTCATATTCCTAAATTTAAAGATCTGTTGTTGATTGGTTTTCATATATGGTATGATGGTCACCTTAAGAAAAAAATACTTATATGACTAACTATTTATATCAATTTAAAATATGTCTTCAATGAGAACTTTGTTCCTGTGATGGGTTTTTAATGAATGATAAGGTGGTGCTGTTTTAAAGTACAGTTAAGAGGTGGGTTTTATACAATATCTAGCTATTGCACGGCTGAAGTGACAGAGATTCCGTACATGAGGCAGAGGAAGTGCCAAATTTGATAACAGTAGGTAAACTGTCTTTGGGTAATTCAACAACTTTTTGATTGTAGAATATAATTAACATTAATGCTTATAAGCAGTGTTTAATTACCAAACCGTGCATTTGCAACAGTTGTTTCAGTGGGATTTCTGAAGAGTAGTTTTATCATCTTGCTGAGCTGAACTGTTACCTAACATGGACCAGGGCCACACATAATTTTTTGGTGAAAGCTACATCAGTCCAGTTCAATTCTGAATTGTACTGAGAGAGAAGTACACAAAGAGAATAATTACAAAATTCATACTAAAATAGATGTCTACATCCTTGTCAGTTTCTCCTTAGACTCTCATGACTATATTGTTTCCATTGGAAAGCCACTACATGGATTATAGACGACACCTAGATGAGTTTAGATGTCTTGATATTAGCTGAGGCTCTTCCTCCTTATCAAACCTGGTTTGCTTTCATGATAAAGTAACCCTCCTAGCTGATCAATGGAAACCAGTTGATGTGATCTTTTTGGATTTCAGCAAAGCTGTAGATACTGTCTCTCACACGATCCTTCTGTACAAAATGTCCTGCACACAGCTGAATAAACACATCATGTGATGGGTGAGCAGCTGGCTCATGGGTCAGGCACAAAGGGTGACAGTGACTGGGGAGACATCAGACTGGGGACCTGTCACCAGTGGGGTCCCACAGGGCTCCATCCTCAGCCCAATTCTCTCCCACTTCTTCATAAATGACTTGGACACAGGACTGGAAGGGATACTGAGCAAGTTTGCAGATGACACAAGACTGGAAGGAGCTGTTAACTCCCTTGAAGGCAGGGATGCCCAGCAGAGAGACCGTAAAAAATTAGAGGATTGGGCAATCACCAGGTCCAACAAGGGAAAGTGGTGGATTCTGCACCTGGAATGAGGTAACCCTGGATGTATGGACAGACTGGGGAATGAGATGCTGGAAAGCAGTGCCACAGAAAGAGACCTCGGGATCTTGGTTGATGACAAGTTGAGTATGAGTGAGCAGTGCCCTGGTGTAGGGGTTTTAGAAGTCCTTATTTTGTTTTCTTGGGGTTTTTTTCCTTCTTAAGGAATTTTCCCCATACATGTTTCTAATGGGCCATAATGACTGGACACTTAACAGACAAAAGAAGTTATCAGCTCGGGGAGAGTGCTGATGGCTCCTCTCTCGCTACCTGAGGTTGCCCAGGTAGGAGGGAGATACCTCGAGATTGGAGACTGGGAAAAGCAGGGTTGGGGGCAGCCCCTAGCTCTCTCGCTCTCTCTCTCATCTTGGGAAGAGGGACGGTCAGAGCTATTTGGAGAGGAGAATTCGCGACTGCCACCGTGGTCCAGCCCGGTCCTGCTTCTTCTGCCATGGGGTGAGCCTCTGCTCATAAGAGCAGCCTCTGAACCGGGACCTTATTAACACCCACCTCACTAAGGGAGGGATCTTTTACCATCTACCTGAGTGCCCGAGATTCTGATCCTGCTTGGAGCTGGGCTGTCGCTGCCCCGCCCTGCCACTTCTTCAGCACTGCTCCCGGCCTTCACTACTCTGTAGCCCTGCACCTCCTGCCTGCTGAGACCTCCCGGGGTTCCCACTACCGCCCCGGAGTGTGATACATCTCCTCCACCACCCCGGGATTTTTTACTCATCTCTGCCGTTCCAGCTTGTCTCTTCCGAGAGTCCCACTGGGGCACCGGGCTCGGCTGTCCCTGGGGTTTGTGCAGCGAGTCTCTCTCCCATCCCGTCCCGTCCCGTCCCGTCCCGGTCACGCCGTCCCTCCTGCGCTCTCCCCGCGCTCGCGCCGGAGCGCCCCCTGCAGCCGCGGGGGAACCATCGCACCTGCCCTGCGCACCGGGAGCCACCAGCGCCCCTGCCGGCTGTGACCGGAACTGCGCCGAAGGGGAAAGTGCCTGCGGCCGAGAAAGCCGTCACTGGGTTCTGGTTCTGTTTTGTTGTTAATGCCACAGTTGTTGTTGGTTTTGCCTTATTAGATATACTAGTAAAGAACTGTTATTCCTATTCTCATACCTTTGCCTGAGAGCCCCTTAATTTCAAAATTATAACAATTGGGAGGGAAGGGGTTCACATTTTCCATTCCAAGGAAGACTTCTGCCTTCCTTAGCAGACACCTGTCTCTCAAACCGAGACACCTGGCAGCCAGGAGGGCCATCCATGTCCTGGTGGCCATAAGGCCCAGCACTGCCAGCTGGGGCAAGGGAGGAGATTGTCCTGCTCTGCTCTGCACTGGGATGGCCTCACCTCAAGTCCTGCAGGGCAATTTTGGGTGCCACAATGTAAGAAAGATAAATGTTAGAGAGAGTCCAAAGGAGGGCAACAAAGATGGGGAAGGGCCTTGAGGGGAAGCCATATGAAAAGCAGCTGAGGTCACTTGGTCTGTTCCACCTGGAGAAGAGGAGACTGAGGGGAGACCTCATTGCAGTTACAGCTTCTTCGTAAGGGGAAGAGGAGGGGCAGGCACTGATCTCTTCTCTGTGGTGACCAGTGACAGGACCCAATGGAATGGCCTGAAGTTGTGCCAGAGGAGGTTTAGGTTGGGTATTAGAAAAGGTTTTTCACACAGAGAGTGTCTGGGAACTGGAATAGTCTCCCTCAGGAAGTGATCACAGGACCAAGCCTGACAGAGTTAGAGAAGTGTTTTGACAGTGCTCTGGAGCACACGATGTGACTCTTGGCGATGGTGCTGTGCAGGATCAGGAGTTTCACTTGATGATCCTTGTGGGTCCCTTCCAACTGCTTATTCTGTGATTCTGCATCCTATAAACCTGTAATTCTTTATCCAGGGGAAAAGACATAAACTATCTCAGATCTGGAAATCTAAACTACTATGTCTAAATATGTACAGATTAATTAAAATTTTAATTCTATTTAATTTGAATGTCAGTATTGCTGGGCCTTTGCATGTACTGTTGTTCTATTAAAGTCTTCAACATTGTTACATATATTAGAAATGCATATACACAAATGTAAACTTTTAGAAAATAGAGTGGTATAGTTCTCTAAAGATTGAGCAAAATGCTTCCATTCTGCTGTACTGCTTAGGCTTTTGCTTTTAGACTTAGAGGATATGGACAGGACCATTCCCAGCTGAACTAATTCTATACCTTCTTAGGAGATTTTTTTTAAATTTAATTGGGCCCAAGGTTGGCCAGGCATGTTGAATTCCCCTAAGGTGTTAGAGGCTCAGTCCTCAGATTTCGTGGCAGCCTGGTGATATTTGAGGAATGACTAAAGGACAAGTGCAAGTGAAAATATAAGGAAGAAGGTTGATGTGTCTTGAAAGAAAGCATAGCATTCCCTAGATGTATACAGAATAGGTTTTCTTTACTCCATATATTTCCTAACAAGATGAAATACTTGGATATCACTCCTCCACAAATGATAGAAAGATGCCCTCTTCTCATATGCGGTACATTGTGTCTGAATATATATTTTTATATATATAGTATGTGTTTATTTGGGAAAGGAACATCCTAATTTTAGTTCTATATTTTTATAAATTTTTGTTGAAATTATTTTCAATAAGGCTCTACTGGAAAAGGAAAATTTTGTTACATAAATGACTGCCTTACCAATACATGCCTGCAAAATATAACTATGTCATCAGATGCAGTTAATACCATCTACCTCTAAGTATTGCAGTGTACTATAACTGGTGCTACCATACACTCCACCATCAGTCTTTTAAAATTATTGATTGGTTCTACTGAAAATTGACATGGAGAACTAAACTGGCTGCAGCAGAGGCTTAATTCAGTGACTTGGAAAGTGGCAAATGAGAAATTACAAAACAGAAGCAGTGTATTGCAGAATTTACTGCCTTTTAATAGTACAGTGCATTTACTCTTCTGGCCGTGATTTAAATAGGTATATCTTTCATGCACATCTGTTAATCCTGAATTGTAAGGATATTTCTATATATTAGAATGGGCCCTGAGGCTTCCCTTTCCCCTGCTTTTCACTGGTTCTTTTGGTCATATCCTTCAAACACCTAAAAAGGAAGCTCATGAGAACATTCCCTCACCCTGGCATTAATCACAGCAGTATAAAGTATGGAGCTATTGATTGCTTATAACTGCATCTTTTGAACATTCAGAGCCATTGTGTTCGCAACATGATGAATTCACTTGCAGATGGCTTTGTCTGTAGTGGTCATAAACTCCAGTTAATGGCTGAATTAATTTATAGTAAATGAATAATATCCTTTTGGGTCATTCCAGGGAATAAACTACTTGTCGCATTTTTTCTGGTCTGAAAACAGCAGTCATAATTCAAGTTCCTACATGCGTCAGATTCCCAAAATGTACAAAAGTGCCTTGTATAAATAAAAGGATTCACTTTTAAAGCCATTATCTGAAGAGTTTCAGGAAACAAGCTGCCATCCAAATAATCATTTCATCTTCCAAAGTGAAATCAATTTTTTTTTCCACATGCCTACTATTAAAAATTAAAAGGTCATGACATTCTTTTTTTGTGTTAGAGGTGGATGCTTTTAGAAATCTTCCTGAATTTTTTTGCATTTTTTCTTAATTATTAGTGGAGTTTCTTGTTTTTTGCCCAAAGAAGCAAGCAAAAGTCAATCTCAGAAAGATCTGAAAGAGACTGGTGAAATCCCACATGGAGAGTTAACTGGCCTGAATATGAATGAACGATTTACCGGGATTCTAAATTTAGGGGCAAACCAAATTAAAACCAGACTTTCTCAGTTTTCCTGATGATCTTGGAGTTCTTTTCCAATCTTAATTATTCTGT
Organism: Callaeas wilsoni; assembly: GCA_013398955.1. NCBI lineage: Eukaryota > Metazoa > Chordata > Aves > Passeriformes > Callaeidae > Callaeas > Callaeas wilsoni. The sequence continues at coordinate 7,035 of VWPU01009110.1, forward strand.
GATTCTTTGGATGTTCTGTCTAAGTTCTCTTTTTCCTCTTCATTCCTCCTGACCTCAAAGGGAAATACTTAATTGTGATCTTTCAGGCTTTAGTTACTATGGTTTGTTTTTTCCTGTTACTTTACTGCACAGTAATTATTTTTGCTGTACCTACCTCAAATAAACAAATCTCCGTAGTAAGACTCTGATCTCGCCCTCCAACAACCCTGCTGTCCAGTGCAGTTTGGAATAATGCCTTATCTTCCATGAGTCTCTGCTGCTGTTTTTGCTTCATTCAGAGACGGTTAAATGAATCAAACCCAGTGTCATGGTGTGGGTTGGAAGGGGAAGCATGCACCACAGGATCCTTCCCATAGCAGCCTGAATGGATGGCAGCATGAACACCAAGGTCTAGCAAAATGTACTTGCAGATGTAATACTTGCAACTATTTTGATGGGGAGAGCAACGTTTTGAGCACATCCCATTCCACACTGACTGGTATGAGAATTCTGGAGCAAAAATGCTTCATATTTGCTTTCCTGCTGAAGTTCATTATCACTAATCAGTGACTATACTGCTTTCACAACTGCCTTGTGCTCTGGTTCCCAGTATGAGAGCAACGACAACACAAATAGCTGTGGCTGGTTAAATTAGCAATATTGCAGAGCATATTATTGGCTGTTGCATCATACTGCTGCTTCTCTATTTAAATGACTGAGAGACTGAATTTGTTTCCTGTCTTAAGATATTTTATAGTTATAAAAGGGGAAATATGTTAGGAGATATTTTTGCTGTCTGATTTTCATCACAGGGCTTTAAATATCCCAGTATCCCACTATTTTTCTGGCGCTGGAGTTGACAATGCATGCATTTTTACAGAATAAATCAGCTGGAATCTGGTGGTTATGCTGGATACCATGCTTTTTGTTTGTTTGCTTTTTATCACTTGGAAGTCTGATGTGAAATCCCACTTTTTGAGAACAGCAGAGATTACGTTTGTTGGTTTGTTTTTGCCATTGACTTCATTACATGTAGTAAGACACTGACGGGAAAACAACTTCTGAAACAACTGTGTAAAGTTAAATTAGTCTGTGTTCAACTATAAAACATACATCATGGTTGAATTACTACATTCAGAAAACCTTACAGATACATAGAAATGTGCCATGTAGGAAAATTTGAGCTTAGTTGAACTAGTAATTGTGTGTTTAACTTCAGCCAGCGCCACACAGCTGCTTGCTCACTACTCCCCTGGGATGGGGGAGAAAATCAGAAGAGTAAAAGTGACAAAACTCGTGGGTTGAGATAAAGGCGGTTTAATAGGTAGAGTAAAAGCTGTGCATGCAAGTAGAGCAAAATAAGGAATTTATTCACCACTTCTCACAGGCAGGCAGGTGCTCAGCTGTCTCCAGGAAAGGAGGGCTCCAGCACACCAGTGGGAAGTTGGTACGACAAACAGCACCTCTTGTTCTTCCCCTCAGCTTTATATGCTGAGCATGACACCATATTGTCTGCAATACCCCTTGGGTCAGCTGGGATTGGCTGCCCCAGCTGTGTCCCCTCCTGACTGCGCACCCTCATCCTCTTTGTTGGTAGGGTGAGGTGAGGAGCAGAAAAAGGCCTTGGCTCTGTGCAAGCACTGCTCAGCAACAGCGAAAACATCCCTGTATTATCAGTGCTGTTTTCAGCATAAATCCACAATACAGACTCTGTGAGGAAAATTAATTCTTTTCTAACCAAAACCAGCACATTACTGAATGGATTAGAGATGAAAATCTGTTCTTGTTGCACCTCTAAAAACCATTTAAACAATGACAGGCTGACTCAGCAACACTGCTATAGATTCTGAAGGAGCTGTAAAACGATTATTCAGTGGCACAGTAAAAAATACCAGATTAAAAGAGTGAAATCTGAACAACTATTAAGGAGCACGTGAATTTATAATTAATATGTCAAATTAACAATTTCTTCTTAAAAGTGAGATGTGAGAGTTGCAAGTAACATTTAATAAACATATTCTAGTCTACTTCATGCAAATGGAGAGGTTGTGACAGTAAAGAATTCAATAAAATGTGGATTTTTTAAATTGCACACTACTTCATTGTCTACTGCATCGTCTACTGCATCTTTTGAAGGGAAGGTAGTAGCAAAACCTACTAATATATTCAAAATAAATAATTATTTGAAGATGTTCACAGTTCTTGACTATTGTACAGTCTTGTCTAGGAAAACTATTGGGACACACAAAGCAAGCAAATGTGAAAATCTCTGTGCTCAGCAATGAATGAGCACAGTTCTGTGCATTGGATGTTGGTTATCTGGTCAACAGATTGACACTGGAGTGTGCAGTTTTGAGTAAAGGCTTTTTCCAACTTGAAAGTACGTATTTCTCAGCTAGCCAAGATTACCTTCCTATGTGTAATTTATAATGTCATTCATGCCAACACATTTTTATAACAATTGCTTACTGTGACTGCCCTGTCAGACATGACATTTTCAACAGCACCTCCCAGTCACGGGAGTTTATTTTTTTTCATGGGCATCTTGGTTGACAATGGATTTGTATACCAGTAGCACAAACATTACTGAAATCGAAATGTCAAAAACTATTACGTTACCAAAATAGAAATATAGAAACCAGTATCACAGCATTAGGGAAAGGGAAATACAAGCCAGTAATATCACCTTAACAAGCCATTAGAAATCTGACTTTAGTACACCAGAGATTGTTCTGACTAAAATTATGAGAGACTTTGAAAAATTATTAATTATTCTTAATTGACTTCTTGAAATATTTTTTTATTTCAGCTAAGAATAATTTCGGTCTCGCAGCTTAGATTAAAAATTTTATGCTAAGTTGGTATGATGTCCTGCTCTAATGAATCTCAGTTGAGTCAGATTTCTGTTACTTACCATGTATTTCAGGGAATACAAAAGCAATGTGAAAATTACTCCTGATAACCTTGGTTACCTTTGAAAATTTGATATTATGAGCAATTATAAAGAGGTGAAAAAAGAAAAGAATGCAAATCAGGTCCTTTTTATTGCTGGCAGTGGTTTTCAGCATGAAGCCTACTTTGAGTGTTCTGTATAGTTAAATATGTATTTTACTTTATCATTATGAAGCGTGAGATTATTTATGTCTAGTTTTAAATGCCTAAAAACTCTTGCATTTCTGTTTGTAAACCTTTTTATTAGTTCCAGCAACAACACATCATTTTCAAAATGGTGAATTCTTTGAGAATATTTGAGTTTGAGTTATTATTTTCACCATCTGACAAAGCACTTGCATATTTCTGTGAATTTTACATAAGTATGTAAATATATATATGCATGCAATGAAATTGAGACTACCCATACTGTACCAAAATTGGGATCTAGGTAGGCACCTCGACGTGAAAGAGAAATCCAGGATCCTATCCTCAGACACTGCCTACTCTGGTAACACTTTTAGCTATTCAGCTCCTGCAGTTGGACTAAACATCTAAACTTGCATGTGCTCAGAAACGGGCACCACCTCCTACCTTTAGTCCAATATAGAAACTGAGTAGGAAGAGATACAGTCTCCACCTAAATCTCCAATCTCTTAGGCATACTCAGACTATATTTAACACATTGATAACAGTAAGTTCAGAAAAAAAATGAAACATAGGTGTACATTCTCATTCATGCCATTTTGCAGAATTGCTTTATATTACAGCAGATTCCTGTTTAAATACTTGTTTTACAGTAAACTCAGGTTTTAGGTCTTTCAAACTGACTTAATGCCAATCTGAGACCACAGAACAAGCACTGATCAGAAAAAACCAAGGTACCGAAACACGTGTTGATAAAAATATGCTCTTTTGTTGACATTAGTAACAAGATTCTGACTAAGGAGCATGAGAGAATTTGGAGCAACAGAGTAGCTGCCACTACCAATTTGTCCTATCCCTTCTGTAGGATTACCTCAACTATTAATCTGTCACCTCTTGAATTATTGCAGTTCAAGGTGTAACACATTAAATGAATTTCATGCTTCTGTTTGCTTTGAGAAGCTGGGTAGTAATCTGTGATGATTTTGGAGCTGATAGTCACCTCAGAGGTTCTGCACTTGAGGGTGGGCAGACTGACAGCAGGGAGCCTTTGCTGCAAACACATTAAGGGTGGAAGACATCCATAGCCATTTGAGCAAGTCTATTTTCAAATAACAAGAGACTGTTCTCAGGAATTTTCTGTTTTGCAAGCTCTGGGGTAGGCATAGTTCCTAAGAATGACCAAAGGCAAACAAAGAGACAAAGCTCAGATTGTGGGGTAAATTTTGGTGAGCTGGAATTCTTTCCCTGTGACAAAGTGTTTCTGAAAGGGAAGTTATCATACAATGAGTTTGAAATTCACCACCCCGATTAAGAAGAAGCATCTAATAAACAGAAGTGGATTTCTTTTCTTTTTAATAAATCATCTAAAAATCCTTTAAAAATATTTTTAGTAATGGATATCACATACGTGATATACATAGTGGTTTTATTGAAGAGTTTAAAGGACATTAACTTTAGCTAGTGAGGAATTTTTAATAAGTAGGAAAGATTATTGAAGTCACACAAAATGCATAAGAATTAACCCTCTTTACTACACAGAGTGTTCTTTTTATATATATATATATCTCTATTGCTTAATATATACTCTATAGATATATATTCTGTGTATAATATGTGTATACATTATATGATTTAAATCCATCCTCTTTACCTGAAATGTGATTGAAACGTTCATAAATGCTTCAGAATGTTTTATATATGTGTTAAAGAGGTGGTTTTGGTACGTATGTTGGCTAACACTAATTTTAAATTTGGAGAAGATATTCTTTCATGTGACTTCTGGAAGGAACTGTGGAACACACAAGTGTTGGAACAAAATACAACCAACAATACCTTGCAGCACAATTTTGAGACTTCAGTACTCTCCTGACAGTGCTGCCTGTAGATAATCAGCTCTCAAGACATCTCCTTCCTTTGCTTTAAATTGTGGGAAAATTTCATGGTGACACAAGAAGTTTAAGTGGGGAAAACTTCACTGTCATACGCTTTGCAGTTACTTTTTGTGCTCTTTTGAATAATTCTAATCCTTGCTGTATAAATATATGCAAAACACTTTCTAAATTGAATAGGAGGAGTCTAGGCGCATACCTAAAACATCCCCAGTTATCTAAGCATTTGGGAGTGTTTAATCATATTTTTTGTATTTTTATACAAAGGCAGTGGAAAAAAACCCATGTTTTATTTTAATGTCTTTCTAAAATTGTCATCTGTATAAGAAAAATATTTCATAATTACTTTATAGTCTACAAAATACTTTTAAAATTCATCTATAGTATCTACATGTCAGACTTGCAGAACATACTCCTCATCTCTGCAAATTAAAGGGCTGAGAATATGGACACTTAGAGTCTGATTTAGTTAAAATTATCCCCTGAAGCAGAGGGTGGGTATCAGTTCTTCACAGCTGAGAATGATTTTCATAATTGTGCAGCACTCAGCAGCTGCAAAATCCCTGAGGATGCATGTTGCTCCTCTTCCAGAGCAGCCTGGGTTTGCCCTGCCTGGCAGAAGCAGTTTGACCCCTCATCTCTTACACCCATCTTGATGTGAGTTTCTGGAGGTGCCCGGTTTCCTCGAGTCATCAGAGGAAAGTTGTAGATGCTACAAGAAATGCATGAGAATTTTTTCCTTACTGATTGACAGATACCTTTAGAACGACTCAATGAACCTTTAAATAATGTATATTCTCTATCTGCCTCTGCATTGATGGAGATAATTTTCTGACACATTGCCATCTAGTGGCATTTCTCTCATGGAGCCTATTACAGGATGCTAAATCCTTACTTCAGGCTGCCTAATCTTTCCTTCAGTGGCCAATAGTGACACGTGATAGATATATTTAAAAGGAAAACAAAAAAACACGAGAAAATAAGAGTCATATTTTTAATTTTAGCAGACAAAGAAATTAAAATGAAGAAAGCAGTTACCTGCCTAAAAGCTGGCTTTATTTCTAAGAAAATATTATTCATGTTTTCAATTAATTATTAAGGAGAAATTTAAAAGCACTAAAGCTAAAACCTGTATTCATATAAAATTGCACATCTATTTTTCTGAAAAGAGCCTGAAGATAGGAACTTTTAAATAGGTCTAACATATTACTCTGATCCCTTGGAATTGTGTTACTTGCTTGTGGGCAAATTTTAAAATATCAACTTCTTGGTGCTGATGATTCACAGATATGTTTAAAACATGACTAAATAATTGGTTACTGTTATTTCAAAGAGAATGATCATTTTTCCAGGAGTTTTGACTCATTTGCCCCAACTAATTTAAAATTACATGAACTGAAAATACAATTGTTAATCACAGAAAAGAAATTCACTCATTTTAACAAAAACAATTAGTTCTGATGAATGTTAATATCAGAAGTGATAGTGCTATTTCACCAGAAATTAATTTAAATATAATTATAAATGACAGAATCTTTGCACAGGTTTTGTCTTGTGCACATTTAAGCTCATTTTATATGCTCAAGTGCACATATCCTCCTAAGCTCATGCATATATATACATATATATATATATATACACAAACACACATCTATCTATCTATCTATCTATCTATCTCTCTATCTATCTATCTATCTATCTATCTACATTATTTATGTTCCTATGCACTGTGGAAATGCCTGAATATTCAATGTAGTAATTAGGAGAGTAACAATTGCCCATTCAAATTGCGTTGTTTTAGATAATTAAAAGATTTATTCCCCATTCTTACAATAATTCTGTCTGTGATAGCCTTTACAAAGTGCATTCAAGAATCAATGCCAGAAAAGCTTGGACTGATTAAAAATGAAGAGAAAAATAAAAAAGTTGAATCTAAATGTAGAGTAATATATGGCTTGCTCAGATATCTAAATTTAATTTTTAAATGTGTTAGAAAAATGGAGTAACTGGAGCATCCCTACTATACTTTGAATGTATAAAGAGGATTAATAGTAGATGTGACACACAAATATTGATAACATCCAGTTGGTAACACATTGTTTGATGCTTTTGTACTGTTTTCTAGGCATTTCTATTTAGTTAGTCTTTAAAAATTAGTCTTAATTTAATTAGTCTTTAAAACTAAAATATTTGAAAATACAATGATGTATTTTGAATCTCTGAAATGAATAGCATTTCAGAGATTTATAACTGCTAGCATGGTTACAAATTTGTCTTAGAGTCAGTTTTTGAGGACCTAAGCCCTATTTGAAACCTATGTATTTCTTTGCTAACCACTGGGTATCTCATCATGAGGTTGGCCTTACCTCATGTTGGGATAGCAGGAATGTGAATAGCACAACACTTTCTTCAATGTGGGTTGTGGACGACGACATTACTTGTGAGTAGTGAAGTCAAATATGAACAGCAGAATTCACCCAATCCTGTCCCCAAGAGAGTCAGCATGCTAAAATACTGTTTTTTCATATACATAACATCAAACAACTGCATAGATTTCAGCAGAAATATGGATTTATTCTATTTTTAATAGAATGATATATGGATAGAAAGATGTATTCTGCTCATTATAGATTAGCTATTATTATTTTGAATAGCGTGGCTGTGTGCAGGAACTGGTATAGACATGAATAAGATGTGGCTAATGCATTTTTTAACTTGGAAGTATTTTCATAAAGTATTGATGCAGAAATTCTAGGCAGCTTAATACAAAATGAAACTATACTGTCAATATAGTGCCAAATACTCAAAATATGAATTTATCACTCATAATTCAAGGACACAGTAACAGGAGTCTAAGTGACATGATAATCTTTGATACTTAAAAGGATTAAAATACTTCTACTGTCACCAAAATGCCTTAATATTATTTAGACAACATCCTGACTTGAGTACCTTGAAGCTTCTTATTAACATTTATACAAATCAATCAATAATGCCTATCATTCATTACTCATTTTGGTAAGGAAAATGTTAGGGTGTTAATATGAAGTGACATAGCCTTGAGTGGTGCTGAAGGAATTATACGCTCTCTCTGTAAACACAGTTTTATTCAGATGAAACTAAGGAAGAAGAAAGATGGCTCAAGAAAAGGTATGTGTCTGACACGGAAAGAACAGGAAATAATTTTCTGGCTCATGACAGGTAAAATAGGTAATGAGCTATGTGAGTGGGAATAAAGAAAAGGAGCAGCAGTAATGCAGGAGGTTCAAGATAAAGAGAAAAAAATGCAAATTTCAATTATATGAAACTTAAGAATGCACATCCAGAGTGTAATTCAATGCAAGTCAAGGAGTAACTGTGGCACATAGCTAATGGGTTAATTGGGAAGGATTTATGGCCGAAAGTGTGAGGGAAAGGCACAAAGTAGAAGGTAAAAACTTTTCCTCATGTAGAATGGGAGGGAAATTATTTCTGAACTTCTGAGTAAACTTTCTGAAACCAGCCTTCTTCTGGATTTTAAATTCAAGATAATACAGGAAAAAAGATAACTATGTATCCTAGAATCATAGAATATGCTGAGTTGGAAGGGATCCATGAGGATCATGGAGTCCATCTCCTGGCCCTGCACAGGACACCCAAAGAGTCACATCATGTGCCTGACAGTGTTGTTCAAATGCTTCTTGGACTCTATCAGGCTTGATGCTGTGACCACTGCCCTGGCAAGCCTGTTCCAGTGCCCAATCACCCTCTGGATGAAGAACCTTTTCCTGATATCCAACCTAAATCCCCCCAACTCAGCTCCATGCCATTTCCTCGAGTCCTGTCACTGGTCATGAGAGTAAAGAGTTTGGTACCTGCCCCTCCATTTCTCCTCATGAGGATGTTGAAGACCCCAGTGAGGTCTCACAGAGTACGATTTAAATGTGCCATGCTGGAATACACATTAGCTGGAAAAGGTAATTCTTAAAATCCCCACTGAAGTGTTGTTTAACCTTTGTGGTGTTCATCATGGGAGCATTAATAATTGAGAGTAAGAACTATTTTGGCAGTTTGTGTTGCCATATGATTTTACATTTTCCATGGTGTAGCTACTATGTAAATTGTGTCTGAAAACCTGGCATATGTTTTAGGTAGTAGGAGAAGAGTTAGACAGCTGCAAATTGAAACTGAAGAGGAAATAATACCCTGTAGTCATAATAATGCTTTGGGTTGGTATTTGGCAAGAGAGGAGTCTTAGAGCCTTACAGCTTCTGGTATTGGCTGAAAACAATGATTTGCAAGGTGGCCTTTTGAGCACAGGACAAGTGCTGTTGTGTGCGTATTCTCAGATTGTCTTCTCAGCCTGCAGATTATCCAAGTCAGCATGTACTGACTGTGCCTGCCCTTTCTTTCCAAGACTAATCTTTTACTTGCTTCTCCTGTCCAGTCTATTTGGACAATGTTTTATAGAGTCTTTTCTATAATAATTTGAAAACAGCATTCTCAAATCTTTGAAATTCATTGAGATATGGAACATAAAACTTTTACATTCACTCCCAGGAATGAAGGAACAGCTCTTTAACTGCTACTATGATTTTGTACAGCCATTGTGGGTGCTCGCAGAAATGTTTCAAGTGACTATAACCAAAATACTTCTCTTTTTTCCCCAAATTCCAAAATTAATCTTAAGATTTTGAGACTTTTCTGAAAGAACTGTTGATTGTGTTGACATGAAAGATCAATACTTGCATTGACTTGTATTCCTGGAAACTTTGCTTCATTCATCACCATTCTATAGCTAACTTGTTAACATTGTGCTCTCAGATACCTTATTTCTTCACTTATTCCTTTTATTGTGGAATGGTTTTTTTTTTTCCAGACAATGGCGAGGGGGGAGGGGATTATCGTCTAGTGTTCCAAAGGTACATAAATAATCTCAGTTCTACAAAACCCTTCTCTCTAGATCAAAACAAGCAATGCTAACCCTTGTATCAATTGATAAATACAGGACACAGGGAAAGAAGAAAGCCCCTGATCTCAGGTCAGGCACTGGACACAACCTCTGTGGGAGAGGGAAGATATATGTGTGTAGTGATAAAACATTCGTATCTTCATATTTCAAAAGAAGAACAATTAACAGCTGCCCCAAACACAAAAATTTCTAACCAGTCAATTTAAAGAATAATTCAAATCACTTGAAAAAATATTAGGTGTAAAAAAGCAACAAGAAGTGCTCCAACATAAGCTTTCAGCTTACAAATCATTCTGAACAACAAGAAATGAGGAAGATAAAAACTGAGATAAGAACTAATACTAAAACTGAAGAAGAGTAATATATACATTTCCATTAAAACAAATTGTACTTGAGATATAATCTCACTTTACACAATACAGAGATTTCATTTTCTTCTTAAATATATCTCAACAGCTCTCCCCCTCCCCTCCCTCCCCAGAATCTGAGAAGCCAACTGAAAATATTCAGAAGGACAGACTGAAGTTACAAGAGCAGATTTGATGAGAAAAGGGGTCCCTCTCCAGGCTGCAGTTTGCTAGTGCCCTTGTGCTGTTGACACAAGGTTACTGTAGTTCTCACTTTGGATGCTGCTCAGATTCTCCAGCACTCAAAGCGAGGTTTGCATCCAAAGAACTGAGCTTCTATTCACGTATCTGGAACAGCAGTATTGTTATTTTGCTCCCTTCATGGTTTTTCCCGTGCCAACCCAGCAGAAAGCTACAGAACTGAATCAGAATTGCATTTGGCTTCCTCGGTAATCGCGACAGAGTAGGCCCTGTCCCTGAAGTTGCACTTGAAGTATTGCTCGTTTGTGTTCATGAAAAGGAGTGGAGAAAGATAGTCATCCCTAGAAGAGAAAGTGCATTATATTCTCTACAACCTTCAGCCACTGGGAAGTCATTTAAAGTTATCTGCAATTTCTGTATACTCTTTTCAAAGATGCTTACACAATTTTTGGACAAATGCTTGAAAATGTTTGAATTACTGTAAAATTCTCTGAACTAAATAGATAAAGCATCTAAAAATAGGTAATGTGTAGCAGATGTAGCACTGCATGTAAACAGTGTTCTTATAAATAGTTATATAAGATTACAGCTGAAAAATTGCCAGCTTATGAAGTTATGTTAAAATGCTGGGAAAAATATGACCATTCTTAATATATTTATGTCACAGAGTTCTTTCTGGTTGTAAATTTGTTATAAGCTTTTGGAAGGTGATCTTATATAATGTTCCCCAGAGTTTTCTAAGGTTTTGATAATCTTTCTGAGACCAGTTTACTGTGTAATTCTTCTTACAGAGGAGAATATTTACATTTATTTTTCTATATTTTGCAACTGTTTGAAAAAGAAATGTGGAGGAAATCTTCCACAAATAAACTTCGGAAGTGTAATGGTAAAGGACCTTTGGAAAGGTCTTTTCTATTTTTCTTCCGCTGAATAAGTGCAGCAAAGTATTGTCTGCCATTTTGACATACTACCTGCTTTTAATTTCCTAATAGATATTGTTATTTCATAAAGGTTCAAGGCAGCCACTCACAAGGTGGCACAGAGAAACAGCTTAATAGTGGCCAGCATCTTTTCCTAACCTAATTTAGGTTAGCTAATGAAAAATATTGCACCCAGATGAAACACTAGATTAAATTGGTCAGAGCTAGAATTTTATTGCTTGGTCTAAAATTTGATGAAACTTTCACCTAAAAGTGGCCAGCTAACACGAGTAACCACAAACTCACTTTTTGCTCAGGTCGCTGTTCATATAATCTAACTCAGATAACTAAGAATTTAAGACAACTAAGTCTAACCTAGTCATCATGAGCTCATGAAAGGCAATTCTTTTTGTCCTAAAGTAAGTGTCTGAAATAGGAAAGATTGATCTCTATAGGGATCTATTTCATTAGAAATGGCCTACAGAGTCATTAGATTTGAAGGTTTAAATTACATCAAACTAACTGTATTTCCAAACGACCAAATGTTTCTTTACCATGGAAATTCCACCAGTAGGAAAGCTATATTTGGGTTTTGTTTCATTACTTATTAAGTGGGTGTTTCTAATAAAATTGTTGCAATCTTTTCTTTTCTGCTTTTGTCACTAGTGTTTGTGTTTTAGGGACATCGTAGCAGCTTCTGCCTTAAGTGCACCAGAGGGCCTTAATGAAGATGGCAGGTGCTACTGAGCTATAAAATTGGTGGTAGATCATGTCTCTGGGCAAAATCTCAATCAGAGGATAAAGCATAGTATGAGTGCAATGCAGAATGAAGGAATTAAGAAGTCTTAAAGATGTGCAATGGAAAGAAACAATATGATTCTCTGGAAAAAAGGTATTTCTGCTAGAAGATTGCAAATGACTTATCAAACCTGATTTATAATGGCAAGGGATTTGTGAAGGACTATAAAATCCTTTTCAGTAATCCGAACGTTTCTTTAGGTCATTGTGCATATTTGATTTGTTAGCAGGAGACATTTTCCATTTTTTTTTATATTCAGCTTTATATACAGAGAGTTAAAGCCTGTTACCTGTAAAATACTGATAAATTATGTGTTAATTAGGGAGGCAAAATATAATACTGCCCTTGATTTCAGATTTTATTTGCATTACACAAGTTCGAGATTCATTTAATGGCAAGCAGCTGTCAAATTACATATAATTTTAATAAAATCTTTGTAAAGTATGTCACCTTTGCAATCTGCAAAGGCCTTAATTTTATCTGCAAAACCTGGTGCTACAGATATGGGATTTCAGCTTCAGAGTTCTCAAAAAAACTGTAAAAATTGATAAAACTACTCAAAACAGTATTATTGTATAGAGCAAAGTCACTGTATCAAACTTCATTTTCTTAGGCAGGGAAGATGGAGTACTGAATCTTCCTAGAGGCTTGAGGAACCATCCTTTATATATAAAAATAAATTCAGTCTCAAATTTCTGTTTTTCTCAAAACGTTGCAATACTTTTAGTTGTAGGGAAACTATCGCTGGTACGGAAGGAATTGCTGTTCATTACAGAGATTTTGTTGACCTCTTAAAAAAATACCTACCAAGCCAGTCAGTATTTCACTACAGTGAGATTTTCTATTGTAAAAGCCATCTTGACTCTTAATATTTATGCAAATGTCCATTAAACCTATCCTTTAACATAATCCCTCCTGCTTAGTCCAGTGCCAGTGTCAGGCTTATAGGCTTGCCATTGCCTGGATCTTCTCCAGAACCTCTTTCTTTTAAGGGAAATGGCCTGACATCTGCCACACATGGCTATTCAGTTACTTCATTCTTAAGATCTCATAGAACTCAAGGGGTAACCATTAAATCCTGGGTATAGAATTTAATCCTGCTGATGTTCCGCTGCTAATTTTGTCAACTTGTTCTGTAATCCCTTCTACAATCACTTTAGTTTTAGATGGATTCTCTGATGAACCCCTGCACAAAAAACGGTATTGAGGTGGGAATCTCCACAGTTTTTTTCAAAGTGAACATCGATGCCAAGAAGTCATTTAGCTCCTGTGCAATTGCGTGTTCTTTCTAAGTGTTCCTTTTATACCCTGCTCATTAAGAGGACCTGCAGGCTCTCTGCCAGGCTTTCTGATCTTGATTTGTTTGAAAAAAAAAAAAGACTTATTATTACCTCTGAGACTTATTATTACCTTTGAAACTCTTTTACTAGCTTTTTCTCAAACTTTTTTTCGGTCTGCCTTATCTGCCAGAGTTATTTTCTTCATTTAAACTCAGCTTCAGCTTTTTTGAAATGTGTTCCTGTATCTAATAGCCTTCTTTAACCTGCTAGTTAGCTGGGCTTTTCAGTCCTTTTGTGCCTTTTCAGTCTGTTCTAAAGAGATGGTATGCATTTGCACTATGTTTCCAATGCAGTTTCTTTATGAAAATTCCATGCTGTCAGGAAAGATTTAATTCTCCAGGTTGCCACTTCTAGCTTCTTTTTGATGAGCTTTTTCTTTTCTGAGCATTAAATTAAATACAGCCCTGGAATTCCTAGACTTGTTCTGCATTAATAGTGTCTAGGTACATTAAGTACTTTCCTTGATATATTTTACCATTAGTACTTACTAATTACATTCATACAGACACTTAGCATGTTAGCAAAGCAATGTATTCAGACTCAGACCTACAGAATCATAGAATGGTTTGGGTTGAAGAGAACCTTAAATATCATTAATTTGCAAGCCTCCCGGCCATGGGCAGGGAAAACTTCCACTACACCAGATAGCTCAAAGCCCCACCCAGCCTAGCCTTGAACAGTTAGAGGAATGGGGCATCCACAACTTCATTGTCAAGAACTCTCTGTGTGGCATCCCTTCCCTCCAGCATGCCAACTGCACTGCACAATTTTGTGTCATCAGCAAACTTGCTGAGGATGCACTCGATCCCACTGTCCATGTAACTGAAAAAAATGTCAAACGGCGCCAGTCCGAGTACTGACCTCTGAGGAACACCACTCATCACTCCTTTCCACTTGGGCATTGAGTCATGGATCACAACTCTTTGAGTGCAACCATCTAGCCACTTCCTTATCTACCAAGCTGTCCATCCATGAAATCTTTGTCTCTCCACTTTAGAGACAAGGGTGTTGAGAAGGACAGTGTCAAATGCTTTGCACGAGTCCAGGTAGATGACTTCAGCTGCTCTTGCCGCATCCACTAACACTGTAAACCCATCACAGAAGGTCACCAATCTTTTTCAGGCACAATCTGCCCTTATGGAAGCCATACTGGCTCTCACCGATCACCTCCTGCATAAACTCCTTTGAGAAATAGCAATATAGTTAATTACACAGCTTTGGCATGTTTGTCTCATCTGGCACAGAGGATTCCATAACTGCAGCCTTTCTTTCATATGTCAGGTGGAATAACATACTATTGTGTCTCTTTTTGTTTAATTTTTTCACATTATAACCTCCTGTCACTGATGATTACTGCCTGATTGATTGATGGACTGATTAATGGTCAATTTCAGATTTTTCCAGCAGACCAGAGGAGATGAGGAAACAGTCGTGACACAGTGACTGTTATCCTCCTGTCTTTTCCTTTCTGAGATTGATTACATCTCTACTGCCAAAATCACGGTTTCTAAGTCCTCTGATCCCCCTCTTCCACTTCTGATTATAGTTTTCAATTTAGTTTAACTTAACAGCCTGTCAGCCAAATTCACTGGCATGTTCTTGAAGCTTAAAGCATTTTCAGCTTTTGGCTCAGGTTATCTACTGAAATGGTCAGCAAACAACTGAACTGAATAGAACTCCACCACCATGCAAATGCATGAACTAAAAGATATGTGATTGAAAAACTTGAGCACCCTTTCAGTCACCTGAATACTGGTGTTTGTGAGTATTAGAACAAATTACAGCACAGTGCTAAAAAAGCATCCAGTAAATTGCCTTGAAAAAAATAGTGTTTCCGACAATTCGTTTTTCATAGCATTTTAGAAAATGAGGGGTAAAGGTCTCTTGTATATTAACTATAGCACCATGTGACTGGTATTCTTTATCAGTTGCTGAGCAACGGTCATACTCTGAATTTTTAAACTCATTAGCAAGCTGAACAGGCTGGCATTTGGCAGATGTTATTTGATTTTGTTTGGAGGCAAGTCAATGGGGGAGACAGAAGAGACATTGAGCTCATTGTGTTATCTTGCTTCTCTTATTAAATTCTCATGATATTTTAAACACATCTAAAGAGACTGAAAGGAACTTCTTAATTTTCAGATTATTCACAGAACTTGTATGTGATTTATGTAGTAATACAAATGAAACACGTGAGCCAAATTTTGTTAGCTTCAAACACATTTTAATATGTACCTAACATTTTCCCGAAGTGTTCTGGTCATTAGTAATGGCTGAAGTAGCTTTATTTGAATCCTCCAATCATGCAAGTATTTCTTAAACAGTTTTGCCAGCATACCTCGTCCTTGACCAGGAATATTTTATTTTTGTGTTCCAATTGAAACCTTTTTTAATAGAAGAACTGTCAATTGTTATAAATCTTTTTGTGCTGTATGACAGTGATGTGATGTGACCGTGCATCCACAAGGAACTCGCTCTGCTTGGATTTTAAGATAGTGATGGCCAAAGCTTACAAGTCTTGGCAATGTGCCTAAGTAAGCTTAAACCACTGAAACATTGAACTAATGAGTTATAAACCAGCAGGGGACCTGTACAGAGCATAAGTATAAGGGAAGTCAGATACTGACAGATTTGTAACATTAATTCAGGAGCACAGGTCTCCCACTCAGATACCAGATATTAGTGTATTGTTTTTTTGACTCGTTAATGGCAGTTTTAGCATGGCTGTTTTTTGTGACTGAAGCTGATTAATGAACTAGGGAAAAGAGAGTAATACTATTCCTTAGTTTCTGAGGGCTGTCTTGAGTATTTTCTTTTCTAAGGAATCTTTACCCAAACCACTTACTTCCACATGATTCAAAGGATCTTTATGAATTACCAAATTATTATTGTTGATTTTCACCTCAGTAGCAGACATGGGGGCCAACTCAGGTTTTTCCCACTTGGCATTATAGATAAATGAACATTAAGAAATTACTCATACTGGCATATGGAGTACATGTTTTTTAACTCCTCCAACATTATTTAAATTACAGATTTCTGATAGTCTTGCAAGTACTTGATGAGCAATTCTGGAAACTAATATTGCCTGAATTCTGGGTATTTTGGACTTTTTCCAACCTTATTTGCCTGGTCACAGATAGAGTCTAGATATTCATCTCAACAACAGGTACTAATAATATTGTAGAAAATATGGTCTATCAAATCTACAGGGCTGGCTTCTAAGACAAAAAAACCCCCAAGCATCTGGTTATATTAGCATGCTTTGGTCAGTAACATAAATCAGCAAAAAAGGGAATATCAGAGTGATATCCATAAATTGCAACTAGCAAGAAAAAGGAAAAAAAGGTTATATAGGGAAGGTTTGATCGAGTGAAATCACCTGTTCTGTTAGAAATACTTAGGGAACATAGATCAGACTCACAAGTGAAATCGAAGTTTATAAGACACAGAAAGACTGTTCTGCAACATGTGGTTGCTAAGTTAACTTCTTGCTGAAGGATATTATGGATGCTAAAAATTTACATAAGCTCAAAGGAAGACAGGGTTAATGGAAGAGAAATCCATTAGAGTCTTTGGCTGAGTAAGCTTCTGAAGTACAAGTTGAGTTAAGAAAATCTTAAATACTGAGGAAATGTTGCTACCTGCTTTCTCTGATTTTGTTTCTCTCCTAGGTACCTGGTACTGGTCACACATCCTTGCAGTCTTAGAGTTTACGATCATCTCTTATGCAGCTATTTATCATTAATTCTATGTACATTAATCTAATAATAACACAGAGTTGGTTGGGGCTTGTTTTTGTTAGTTGGTTGGTTAGAGTGGTGGTTTTTTGTTTGATTGATTTTGGGGTTTTTTGGTGGGTTGGGGGGGGGCTTGTTTATTTGTTTGGGGTTTTTTTTGTTTTTTTCCCTTTTTTTTCTTTTGTTTTCTTTTTAAATCCATATCTCTCTTCTGTACATTCTTTCTTCTTTGAGCCAGATTGGAGAGCAAAAACATCAAATGCTGCAGGGTGAATCATGTAGGAGGTGTGTCTACACAAGTACTTTTCCCACTGCTTCCTTCCTGCACTGTGGAGTAACTGGTAATCGTTTACTACTGTTGTACTGAAACCATTTTGTTAGTGCAGAGTGGCTTATAGTTGACAGGGAAGGAATTCTAAAATCTTCCTGCTTGGTGAAATTTGGAGCCTCCTTATGCAGTTTCAAATTTTAGGTATCAAAAAGTTTTGCGTTCCAAGTAATATCAGCACAATTTTCACCAAGACTTATAAAGGTCTCTCTAGCACAAAGACGGCCTTTGACTCTTGAAAGATGCAGCTCTGTAAGGTAGGGCAGATACTGCCAGGTAATTCTAAAGCTTGGGATCTGCTTCTAGCAGAAACACATTAGAAATTCACCTCGTCAATGGAACTGGAATTGTTGCTGTGTGATTGAAAGCAGGAAAAAATGTTAAAGACTGTCTTCCTAGTTTTCTTTTCTTCACCATGATCACTCACAAATTACATCAGTATAGAAAATAAATGTTATTTGGTACAGTATACCTTTATTAAACATCAGTTCACAGAGTGGTTGAGGTTGAAAGGGATCTCTGGAGGTCATCCAGTCCAACAACCCTGGTCAGGCAGAGCCATCTATATCCAGTAGTGCATAAACATGTCTAGAGGGGGTTTGAATATATCTAGGGAGGGAGAGTCCATGACCTCTCTGGGCAACCTCTATGTGTGCTCAGTTCTCACTATAGTAAAAAGTGTTTCTTGATGTTCAGATGGCAACTCTTGTGCTTCAGTTTTTGCCCATTACATTTTATCCTGTACCTGGGCACCCCCGAATAGAGCCTGTCTCTGTCCTCTTAGCACCTTCACTTCAGACATTTATATACTGATGACGTTCCCCTGAGCCTTCATTTTTACAGACTGAACAGTCACAGCATTCTTGACATTTTCTAATAATGAGATGCTCCAGTCTCCTAATCATCTTAGTGGCTGTCTCTAGTGTGTCCATGTCTCTCTTGTAAGGGAGAGCACAGAGTTGGACTCAGGACTCCAGATGTGGTCTTCCCAGTGCTGAATAAAGGGCAAGAATGGGAAAGGCTGGAAGGGACCACTGGAGGTCATCTAGTCCAACCTCCCTGCTCAATTAGGGACCCCTAAAGCATGTTACTCAGGAGTGTGTCTAGATAGCTTTTGAATACCTCCAGTGAAGGAGACTCCACAACCCTCTGGGCAATCTGTTCCAGTGTGTGATCACCCACACAGTGAAGAAGTTCTTCTACATGTTCCAGTGGAACTTTCTGTGCATCAGTTTACGCTCGTTGCACATTGTCCCTTGTCCTATTGCTTGGCACCACCAAGATAAACCTGGCTCAATCCTCTTGGCACCCTCTCTTTAGGTACTGATAGACATTGATGAGTTCCTCTCTCAGTTGACTCTTCTCAGGCTGAAGGCCCAGCTCCCTCAGTTGTTCCTTGTTCTCCAGTACCTCAGTCATCTTTGTAATCCTCCACTGGACCCGCTCCAGGACCTTCACATCTCTCTTGTACTGTGGAGCCCAGAACTGGACACAGCACTCCAGATGTGGCCTCACCAGGGCATAGTAGAGGGGCAGGGTCAGCTCCCTTGACCTGCTGGCAATGCTCTTCCAAATGCACCCCAGGACACCACTGGCCTTCTGGATCACAAGGGTACACTGCTGATTCATTGGTAGCATCTTGTCCACCAGGACCCCTACCAGCAGATCAGCTCCCAGTCGATACTGGTGCATGAGGTTATTCTTCCCCCGGTGCAAGCCTTGACACTCCTTCCTGTTGAGCTTCCTGTTGAGCTTCATGAGTCAGTCAAGGTCTCTCTGGACGGCAGTGTTGATCCTCTGTCAAATCAGCCCCTTGTCCAAGACTGCAATTTTGTTAGCAGTAGCCTCTGACTGATTATCCAGGTCCTTGAAGATGTTTAACAGGACTGGACCCAGTGCTGACTCCATGGGTACACCACTCGTCACTGGCTTCCAACTAGAGTTTGAATGACATATAATCACACCTTGAGCCTGGAGATTGAGACAACTTTCACTCCACCTCACTATCTGTTTACTCAGCCTGTACTTCATAGTTATGATTAAGTATGCGCAGGAAAGAATTTTGTGAATGGTATGGGTTTAGAGATATTGATTCCTAGAACAGCATTAGATAGAATTGTTTTGAGCTAACATGACCAGCAGTATCCCAATAAATTAATTGTCTTATTTTTTTTCATTCTTGTCATCTGAATTCTGAAACCTAGGGCTGGCTGAACATTATTGGGAGTGCTACAACTTAGCTGTCTTCCGAAAAGAAACTGTGGCTGTAAGTGTGCATTCGTGGTTGTGACCTGGTATGAGTGAGAGAGCCTACTTGGTTCATCAAGTGACAAGGGAGCCAGCAAACCTTTCCTATGCCTTAGGACACAAGCTGTCTTGGCTGGGTTGCGAAAAGAAGAGATGAGCATAGTTTCCTGGCTTGGTGGGCAGGAAGAGAGAGAGATGAGCCTTGTGCTTTTGGCTAAATCGTGAAACACTGATTGCTAGCATTACTCAGATTATGAGAAATGAAAATTTAGGCTTCAGTGCTAGAACCCTCTCACTCAGTACTTAGCTGGATGGGCAGAATAAGTTGGATAGCAGATTTTATGATTTCTGGTTTATGGCATCTGCCTTATCTTAAGTTAATTCCTTCCTGTTCATACATATTTAAAAAGGAACATTTTGGGCTGTGTGCATAATATTTAAATATGCACAAACATGCTATCATCATGCTACTGGCTGAAAGCTTAGATAATTAAACATAGCTGTTGCAATTGCTAATGAACAATTTAGGTGTCTAGAAAGCCTTAGGGCAAAAGAAAATAAAAAAGAAGTATCATAAAAAGTCTGTATTTCCTTTATATTTCCTTTGAAAAATGCTTTTAAGAATGTAATTTTTTCTTTTTTTTTCTTTGAGGAAACAATTCTATAAAGAGGAAATTTGCAATTTGAATGAAAAATTCATGGGAACTTGTTATCATTTCCAAAGTTTGTGGAGCCAATTAAAAAAAATTCACTTTCTTTACAGGAAACCTAGCAGCAAAAATTAGTTGGGTAGTCTCACTTTGTCTTAATACTTTTTAACCTAGCCTAAAAAAAACACTGAAAATGTGATATGATTGGCAGTCTCAGCACAAGAGAGGCCAAGTAATAGAATAACAAGATAGTTTGCAGGTCAAGAGAAAAGGGTGAATTAGTAGAGTTGGAGTAAGAAACTTGCACAGCCTGGATCCACTGTTTAACTCGGTCAATGCTGCTAGTCTTGTACTTTGATGAACTCTAAATTCACTGAGAAAAGACAGAAAAGAAGTAATACTAGGGCTGAATGAATCCAGGAGCGGAAATGTGTTAAAAAACCTTTCACCTCCACTGTTATTTCACAATGAAGCAGAATAAAGCCGACCCTTTCAAAAGAAGTTAAAGGGAGTTTCTGAAATGAATCTAGCCAAGGTCAGAAACTCTTGTAATTCTTATTA
This sequence comes from Callaeas wilsoni, assembly GCA_013398955.1. Lineage (NCBI taxonomy): Eukaryota > Metazoa > Chordata > Aves > Passeriformes > Callaeidae > Callaeas > Callaeas wilsoni. The sequence continues at coordinate 28,065 of VWPU01009110.1, forward strand.
TCTCTTCGAAGAATATAATCTTGGTCCCACTTTACGATGGACAGGTGCAAAATTGCAAGTCACTAACACTTTCAGCAAACTGAGGGACAAATGTAAAAAATAAATGTAAATAAATAATGAAATAAATCAAATAATGAGTCTCAGTATCTCGGCTGAGTTTAGTTCAATATGCCATTGTCACTTCGATACTAAGGTCATTTAATGTAAAGTTGGACACTTTCCAGTGCGTTCCATCCAATTTTCTTTAAAATCCGATTCCTCCATTAACCATATTTACTTCCCAGAGAAGTCCAAATAAACATATAGTTCAGATCAAAATCTCTATTCATTTTCTCAGGGTGGCTTTATTAAGCAGCAGAAGAAGGGATGTTCGAAATAATTCTAAACAGGAATTTTCTTTGTGAGGGAAGGAGAAAGAAATACCATTTCCTTCTTCCTGTGTTCTGAGCCCTTTCTCCTCACTCACTGCTACTTTTCAGTATCAACTCTTTACTTTCTTTTGTGTCATCTTTGGCTAAAAATACCTACAGTCCAGTTTTGAGACGGTCCTCATAAAATTTTTCTTATTCTGTGTGGGGTTTTTGTGTTAGCAGTATGGTGGATAGTGCTAATTTATTAGCATTTGGAAAGGTCTTGCTCTCCAAATAATGTCCTTAAGTATTTCAATATATGTTGAGTAACAATATAAATAAGGGTTATACTGCACTAAGTTAGTGAAATTATGTTTCCACTGTGTCTATTTATTGCAAGAATCTAATACTGGAGTATCTCAAGATTATTTCTAATACTTGATTATTGTAACGATTATTTTATTTGAAGTTAGAGCTCCATTTTTAATGAAATAGTTATTGTGTTTGACCTTATATAGCTTTGAAGCTTGGGGGTTTTTTCATCAATTCATCTACCTTAGTGAAGTGAACTTTAAGATGTCAAAAAGATATGGTCCTAATGAAATATAAATGAAACAAAACATGAGCTAGAGAAATAAAAACCTAGCCAACCACACAAAACCCCCAAAAAGCCTAGAATACCAGTGATCTTTGAAAATAAGCCTGTATAATAATGAGACCAAGCGGAAGGTTTTTATAATATGTAACAGGTAATACAGAATAGCATTGGCCTAGTTTAAAAGTAATTAATTTCTGTGTTAATTTCATAATATAAGCAGTTGTATTTGGAAAGCATTGAAGTAATTTGTATTACACAGTTTTTATTGAGAGAATAGACTTTTTTTAGTATTATACCTTATCTTTACTGTCTCTCTTGCAGAATAAATATGTAACTTTTGAATACATAAGTAACTAAATGGAAATTTATAATATCAGATTTAGAACATTTTCGTCTGCTATGGGGGGTATTTCCTTAAGTTCATATGAGTGCAGTTCTTTAAAGGACTTATTGTAATAAAATTCAATAAAAAAATTGTAGTTCTAGGAAGTGAACTAAGAAAAAATTACATAATGAACAATGGCAAAATTTGGTAAAAAGTCTAAACACGAGGCACTATAAGAATTTCAGTGAATACCTAGAGGTATGAGATAGCCAAACATCATTCAAATAATCTTAACAATAAACTTTACTTTTCCCTATATTAGACCTTGTATGGGTGGCTATAAAAATGCCTTCTGTTGAGTTCATTCCTGCAAATGGACAGATCACACATGGTATAATGAGGAAGCTGAGAATCATGGTCACTGGGAAGGAAGTCCATGGTTTATTGAACAGGTAAGTGCTGCTCACACCAACTGCAGCACATGCATAACAGCCTTCTTTCCACCTTTCTGTTCTACATGCTGGAGTGTTCTGAGCATTACTTACTGCCACGATTCCCTGGGTTCTGCGGGCTTCCCTCACCTGAATGCTCAAACCACTTATTATTTCTTTACTTATATTTCAATTAACTTTAATCAGCAAGCAGTAACTAGGGTGCTCATTTGATCACTGAACTCTTGATTACATCCTGCTATGTTTTCATACTGGATTTTGAATTTTGTACTAATTTTCCCAAAAGTTTATTATCTGACTCTCCTTTTAGCGTGAAGACTGAAGCGGTTATGACTGAACCAAAGAAAGAAAAAAATAATTTCTGTTGGCTTTGGAAGTTCCTAGAGCTTTTTATAGTTGTTAGGAATTACATCATCTGCTATAAATACTTTGAATAAATTGTAACAGTATTAGATACTGTTAATATTAACAATTTAAGTCACCTTGATGGCGCTTTTTTCTGACTGGTTATAGACTGATACACACTGAAAAGCTTACAGTGCCTTATATTCATATCTGTGCCCTTTTTTTAATTTCTGAAGCTTCTTCTATTCTTAGAAGAGGACTTATATTCTGGAGGTTAATTTAGCATAATTTAAGTACTAGAATCACACAGCCTATTAAGCTCCTTTGGATTTCATGGCAATTTTTCACTTCATAGTGACATGGCTAGATTCTGATTGCCTTCACAATGATGTAACTCAAGATAACATCACCAAGAGGCTTGGACTTGGTAATTTTTTTTCATAGTTTTCGTGGTACATACACGACTACCATAGGACAGGGCTGTTACTAAAATAATACCTTTTCTGTGAGTTTATTAGCTAGAAAGTGACTGTATTGTTGGAATTTGTGAGAATTTTATCTCCAAAATTGTGCGCCTGTATCTGAATTGAATACCTGTACTAAACTGCAGGTTCTTTTCTTTTTTTTCTATCAAATTTCCTCAAGCAATTTCTTTAACAAGCTAGGTAAAAACCTGTATGAACAAAAACAGAGTTGAGAGCAGGATCTGACCTAGTCACTTCAAAAAAAATGCACTTGAGAGCTCTTAAAACCTCATCAGTTAAACCGTTTTATTTTCTGTTCTTAAAATACCAAGTATGTAGAAACCTCATGATAAATGCAACAATCACTCTGCAAAGGATATGGGTAATTCTTCAAAAGTAACATAATTAAGCTCCCAAAATGGTTTCAAAAAAACTTCACAGTAGTAAAAGTAATGATTATTCAGTCAGAGTAAACTAAAGACATGACAGCACAGTGGCAGCGGTAAGACGTTTTTTGCAACACTCAGACACACTAGCTGTCACCCTGTGACTCTTCTTGCTCATTCTAGTTCAAATCCTTTAATCTTCAGCCCAGACAGACTGTGGTCTATTGAGAAGACATTGCTCCCTCTCAAAGGTCATAGGGCTCTTAGGTCCTTGGTGTACACAGTAGCTGTATGGCATTGGGATAAGTACTTTTTTCCAAGGATTTACATCAAGATAAAGAATGAGTGTGTCCAACTCATCCAGATGCAGTAATTTGACCTTAAGACTGCATGTCTTGATTCTGTCCAGGACAGAGTTAATTTTTGCAATAGCCATGGGGAGGCAGAGCCTGGAGCTGTGTGGACCTGGCTAGGACATTATTCTCTACCACTAGGAGTGGGGATAAGGGACTCTCTGGCTTCTGTGAAGAAAGGCGTGGTTTTCCAGTGGAGCAAAGTGTGGCACTGTGGGGAACCTGGCCATCATTGTTCATTGTTGTCTGGGGTCCATGGTGAGCACTTTTGCATGTGAATCACCCTCTTTTGGTATACTTTTTTCATAATATTGTTGCTGTTACTGCTTGTTTTCTTATCTCATTGACATTTCCAGTAAATTGTTCTTATTTCAACTCATGGTCTTTCTCTTCTGTGCCTCCCACTAACAGAGGATGGAAGCAATTCATGTTCTTTTTAGTGGGAGTACTAAACTGGGGAATACCATTCCTAAACCACGACACTGCAGATGTCTCCTCAGGTCAGATCTGAACAACTTGTTGTGCATCTTTAGGTACTAAGGAGGGTGCGTATGTTTTCTGTCTTCACTTCTGTTGGCACCTCTCTAATTAGCAGAGCACTGGGAAACTTGGACCATTTTACTAGGAACAGCCAGGCCAGATCTCAAGAAATAGCACTACTGGGGACCTGACCTGCAATCTGTGGAGGAGGATTATATAGGAGTTACTGGTTTATCTGGCCAGCTTGGGAGCAATAAAGGATTTTCTAGTCCTTTTCATTAAAGAAACCTAGGAATATAAGTCCATGCAAAGAAAGCAGGTCTAATTACTTATACATATGACAGTCAAGTGTGATGTACAGAAAACCTAAAGGATGATTTTATAGGGGCTTGTGTTTTCTTAAGATGTTTAGCAGTATGGGATAGCTGTTATGCTGTGGAGCATTCAAACTGAAGTGTTACATAGACATGACCTGTCCACTCAAAAGTCTAAAGGCTACCTATCTACAATCCAGGCCATAATATTTGCCTGAGGCAACTGGGTAAGTCCAAGTTGTAGGGGTACTCTTCAGTAAGACTGCAAGAGATAGTGTGGAAACATCTAGTGGTTTTGTTTCTGAGCAGCCAAATTGCAGACTTCATCCATTCTTCCAAAGAGATTAAATTAATTTATGTGAGAGAATCAGTACGTGGCCTGTGTGGCCTGTATGGCCTGTATACCATATGGGTCCTATTTAGCATCTCTGTGTCCAAGTAGTTCACCGTGTCACTGTACATATCACTTGATGGGATCAGTATGACATCTCATCCCCAAACACTTCTTAGTGTAGGAAAATTACTGCATGAAACTTTAATGGGCATATTTTGCCCTTTTTGCTGTTACTTTTAAATACAAAATTATCACATATCTTTTCAAAGGTGAACAACGAGGAATAACAATCTTTTGAGTTTTTCGTGAAGATCTGTATTCTACTAATTAGTAATCCTATTTCTACCCAGCCATATAAAGGGCAAGTGTGTGAAAAATATTAGGAGAATTTTCTGAACCAGTGTTATGTTTCCAGTAGGCAATAATGCTTCCATAATTTTATTTTAAAAGATCTGAAATATTTTAATTTAAAAAAAAAAAAAAGAGAAAAAAATAAGTGAATGACATGACATTTGGGTATTCTTCCCATAACTGAAGAATCCAACACATAGTTGTAAGGATGCTTGTATACTATAAAAAGTGTTACAGATTTTTACAAAATTAATTTCACCATGTGTCTAATGGCAGTTGATGACAAAGCACATAGTTTCAAGAGGCCTTGTGAATAGTTCTGTAGAATGCAGGCCTTAGAAAGACCTCTGTTAACCCCCGTTAAATGATCTGTAAAGGTAAAGCATATCAATCCCAAATGTATTGAAAATCTCATACCTCTTTTCAATGAGTCCAAGGAGGCACTTCTGAGGTGATTTTTCCTATTGACCACAAGTGCAGAGCTTTCCTTTGCTTTTTGAAGTAGTTGTAAAGCATGCAAATTATTTTTAGATGCTAACCAGATTAAACTGCTATTCAACTGTTCGTAAGTATTTCTTCCACCAAACTAGGATACAATGAGGCTTGAGTAAATCTCTGCAAAACCCTATAGAGGTAATTAAATGGTTTTCTCAGGTCTGTGAAGAATCCTCTTTCCAGAACACCAGAAGGAGTGTGCCACATTATCATTCTCCTCGCCTTGCTCCCCCGTTGCATACACAGACATTCCATATGTAAGGAAAGACTTAGTTGATATAATGAAATTATAAAATAACTCTTGTAGGTTTCTGCTTTTTTCTTTCAAAAGCCTGTCCTATTTGCAATGTCTTTTTATAAGGAGTGCAAGATAAACCAACATATTGATGCTGCCATAGTGCTTAAGCTGATGAATCTGTTGATAAATCAATATTAAGGCAACATCTTTAACTATTTCTGTGACTTTATTAAACACATATTTCTAGAGGGCCTCCCTTTAAATCTCTATTGGCTTTCTTTTCAAATATCATATTCTATTGAAATAATTATTTGGTTAAAGTGTGATATTTAAACTGCAATTTGGTTGCAAGAAGAGCATGGAAAGGCAAATCTAGGGTGAACTGATTGTCTTCCATTCAAACCAGATTTTATTCTAACTTCTGTGAAGTTACAGTCTTTTAACTACAACCAGAATTAATCCTTTAGTTAAAAACTAGTTTCATCACTATATATTTTTAAAAATCTGATTTTAAATGACTTTACTGAAATTTTTCTCAATTTTTCTATAGTACACTTTTTACTATGCACGATATGTTTTTTCTATTTTCAATGACATTGATGAAGTGATTGCATTCGCTTTGTAATCATAGAATGAAAAGTAACGTCTAAGTAAAAGCTAAACAAATCTAGCTGAACATCACATTTGGAATTAGAGATCTTTCTATTTGCCATTGACTGTAAGTGTTCATGCATTAGATATTTATGTATTTTTATGAATACATACAAGCATGTATATAGACGAACTCAAAATAAGATGATCAGGAAGTAGTTCTAGAGATGTGTGAGTTGTGTACAAGGGACAGGTTATCATGTTACCTCTTCAAGGATTGTGCTTCAAATGATGGCGCCTTTATAATGAACTCGAGAAGTGACGTGTGTTTTTGCCCTCGCAAACAGAGAAATGAAAAACCAAACACATTGATGAAGCTTCAAGAGCCACGTGATGTGGTTCCCACCTAGAATCATAAGCTGCTTTTAAAGATTGGTGAGATGCATCCATCCTCAAGTGTATTGCAGAATGACCTGTTCTGCGCAGAGACTTGTTAACAGGTAGTGGTTATGCATATTAGATTAAAGAAACCTGAGGAAAGGAAACAGAGTAACTATTGTTCAGCCTTCTTTATTGCCTTTGTTTGTAACTCAGTCTGCCAAACACCACCTTTTATTTTGCTAAAACTAATTCAACAGGCATGTCTTCCTCTCTTTTTATTAGAATTATATGTGGTCCTTTCATATTTTCTTTTTAAAATAATTAAGACTCTTTTTGATAAACTCATTTTTATTAAAAGTATGAATAATACTGCCTACTAATAATAAGCTGTGATACAACCAAGTGAACATATGGTGTGTGATTGAAACCAAGGTAGAAAAGAAAAAGAAATGCTGAAAAAGAATCCAATTACTCGGTCTCTCAGAGATTCCAACTTGTAACGTATAAGGCAGGTGAACGTTCCTATACATGCATACGTTTCAATTCTTGATCCTCTTGGGATACCTAAGACAAGGAAAACTGAAGTTCATACTTCTTGATGCCCTGAAGCTTTCTTTTTCTGCCTGAAAAATGAAGGTATTACTTATAATTGCTTATTACTATATTAACTGGGCTAAACATGAATTTTAAATGGATTTTGTCTTTTCTTAGTTATCAGTTTAGTAAGTAGCATTGGACATCTTTTCTTTTGGAAATCAAGTTCAGAGAGATTCTCCCAGTTTGCATCCACCCAAGTACATATTTCATGACCTTTCATATTTCATACTGAGATAAAAGTATTACTGACTTTTTTTTTTCTTTTATGGTCATTTGCTATAAGCCAGCTCCTTGAGCAATTCTAAAAGCCCTATGGGATGCTTAATAGTCTGTAGCACATATCATGAAGAAGTACAAATGACTGCATATATCAAGACACTGCAACTAGTGCTTATTGTAATGTGAAAATCTATATGAAACTGATCCAAGTATGCTGTATGATATAATTGGCTCAGTACAACCTATTCTTGTAAAAGCATTCTTTCTATAATTAAAGTGAGAGCTGAATCCTACTGGGTGATTATTTCCTCTGTGATTAGAATATATTTTGAATCTGATTATAGACACAGTCCTTTAGATCCTTTGACTGGGTTGTGAGTGGAATGATACCCAATGTTTTTCTTAAAGACTTCACTTTATGAATCAAACAGGTAGGGTAGAATCTTACTAGTCATTGCTTAAAGCAGAAAAATGTCATTCCTAATATATTCTAGAAAAAAATGCCTAATCACTGAAAAATAAGGTTTAAAAACCTCAATTAGAGAAATAAATATTTTCAATTCATTCCCTAATTTTAGAGATATTTTTGCAGTTTGGACACTGAATATTAAATAATCTTTGTACTGAGCCCCATGTTTCACTAGTAAGCCTTAAATCTCCAGCAAGTCTAAACAGTAGATGAAATCTCAGCTATCTTCAGAAAACAAAACCCACTGAGAAGTGTATTCATGTTCAGCTACCTCCATAATCCATTGATCTGTTTTCATTTTCAAATGGAATGTATATTAAAATTCATTTCTAAAGTGTATGTTTTTATGCCACTGTAAAACTAATAGATTTTAATTTAGATTTGAATTTTACTTAAGGGCAACACATACTCCTTTGATAACATAAAAATTATGTCAAGTACTATTAAGTGAAACAGTATAGACCTGAGGATGTAAATCTGCAGTATTTATCAATTCTGCTCTTAAATATACAAAGTATTTAACAAATTATGTAAGACATAGCACTAAACAGTTCTTCCATTAGAAATCTGAAAATTCTTTTCAGTCACATGACATTTCATAGTCAAAATGTTCTACTTTTAAGTAAACTGAAACGACATAAAAATTATTTTCATGAAAATGATCCTGTGTCTCTTATGTTGCTTTTCACACAATAGCTATTTTATGAGTGGATTGAACCATAGATTTTAAATGTGATTTTCCATCAGAAATATTCAAATATTCATTAGAATATTTTTCATCACCTAAAATGCCATCTAGCAATTGTTACAAATCTCCATAAATCAAGTAGATTTCCATAGCTCAGAAAAGCTCATCTAATTTTTCTTTTTAGCAACTATTTGGGCATACTGTACTAAACAGTGTATTTAGTAATTATTATATAATTATCCAGTATCCACAATAGGTACTTTCCTGACAAACACACCTGTTTTGTAAACAAATATTATTTTTTTGGGAAAAGCTTAAACCGGTTCTGTCAATTCTTTCAACTATCATTCTACCTTTAAAATATGAAATAGTTACTATATTGCTGATAGCAGACACACGCATTGTTTCCTAGATAAATTTTTCTCTTTAAATAATTATTTAATGCATTTTTTATGTAGACAAATATACAATATGAAATGACAGAAATTTCCAAGTAGATGCTCACTTTTATTTATCTGGTCTTTGGGAAACCGTGGGTCCTTCTGGAGCAGGAGGTGGATGGAGCTAGAGCTTGAAGCAGAATTTGCATAAGCAAAGGTCATACGGTTCCTCTCTCAGCTTCTCATCAACAGCCTGCACCTGGATGGAGATGTACAGATAAAACTGCTCCCCTTGGCTGGCCCACTTCCCCCTGCCTTTTTTACAGTCAAGCATATACACCGTCATATCCTCCTTTATGCTGGGAGAAAGAGTAATCCTCAACCTTCAATGTGAAACCACTTTTGTGGTGCAGGTACTGACCAAATTGTGGTGTTAGTGTTGTAAGGAAAAGGGAAGGGGGAGGATAGTGTCACAGTACAGCAGTTCTTATTACTAGGGACATGTAATGAGGATGACAAGTACTCTATGTATTGTTTATTCCATAAACACCATAATTATTTTATCCTTGCATAGTGACATCATTTTCAATATTGTAACAGAGGACACCATGCACAGTTGAACAGTTGCTGAATCATTCTAACACGTAAGCCTGTGTTTATGTTTTGCTTGCTTCATTGGGATAATGTAAAGCTTTATTTAAACTTAAACAGAAGTAGTACGACTACATGTATTAAAATCCATGCCTCACAAAAATTGTCTGCATCATTCTTACCTTTTTTAGACCACTGAGACTTCAATAAAAGTTAGCAACATGGCTCCTTTGCCAGAAGTCCTGCCACTGTCGATTAACAATTTTGATAACTAATGTTATACATAATTTAAAAAATATAAATTGATAGGTCTGAAATAACTTGAATTTAAAAAGGAATACTATTTGAAAAACCAAGATTTTTCATTATCTAAAATTACTCAAATATGGAATTTTAATGCTAGCAGCAGTGTGTTCAAAATATGGTATGAAATTGGTATTATGAAGGTTTTTGGTATTTGTATTTTCTATTCATCCAAAGATCTAGATTGTTTAGGTGTGACCAGCAGTCACAGGTAAAACACTTCAAAAATTTCATAAGAGGGTGTAGAAGGCTGGTCAATATGTCAGTAATATTGTGTTTAGTATCTCTGCTAACAGACTGTCTGTAGATTGCTGGGTAAGCACCTAAAAGATTTGGTAAGTTTTGTAGTTCCAAGATGATGGAATGCATACTTAATGCATGAAAAAAATTTCCAATTAACCTCTCAACCTTGTCTTGCTATTCTTATAATATTAAACATTATTTACTTGAACTCCCTTGAGTGGGACTTATTTACATGACTCGAATATGTTCATGTGGATGAAGTCTGCAAAAGGGGCTTCTTCATGTACTATGTATCCAAGTAAAATATTACTTATTAGTAAAATAGATATTACCTTGTTGCTTAAATGCTTATCTACTAGTTTAGTCAGAAAAAAAGGGAAATATGTTTGCTGTCTGTTTTGTACAGTTGGTATATTAGTAAAACATATACTGTATTCACAAAATATGGGGAATTGCTTTTGAGAAAGAGTAGGAAATGGACAGACTTTTTGAATGGTACAGAGTGCAAAATTGTGGATGACTAAAAAAGGAGTTGGCAATTCACACAAATACACGCTAATAAATGCTTTGTAAATTCACATATGTAATGAAGCTAAATGAATCTGTAAAAGTTTGTCATTCATAAGAATCAATAACAACATAAGCAGTAATGTAGAAAGCACGGTTCTGTCCTTATTTAGAGCTTGGCTTCTGGTACTTTAGCTTTGTCATACTGCTGGAATGATATCCAGATATTAATCTTCTGGGCAGTGGTATTGAAAATTTCTCAGTATTGAATTGAGCTAATCTTACTTTATTGATTGTGGTTATCTATCCTTCTTGAGATTCAACAGAATGCAAGGGAAACATATGTGTCTTGTTTAAAATACTTGCATAAAATATCTCGTGTATTGAGATATACTCAATACATTGAAATAGTGTATTCATTAGATTCAACTGCAATGAATGTATATGAATAAGATTACTGCTATTGATTTATGGTGAATATCAACTAGACCCAAGCAGTACTATATCATACTGTTTTAATGATTCATGTGGACTCATTTTTCTTTTGCACAGACATAGCAAAATTATTCTGGTTTTGACTGAGAGTTTCAATCAGATAGTTAACGTTTTGTGTGTGTGATACTGCAGTTTTTTATAAAACAAACAATTTCCTTGAGTTACTAGATGACTTTTGCCTTGTCAAGAACGCTTTTTCTGTACCATGCAGGATGTAGTATATAATTGTTTATAATTCTTTGGAAAAGTGAATATCAATGATAATTCACTTTTGTAATGCTATAGCAAATGAAAGCATAAAATGTATATTTATCATGAATTAAGAAGTAGAGGAAATACTTTTGTGCTTTCTCTTTTTTTTGCCATGTGCTGTTTTGCCAAAGTAACGCTTAATTACCACATTAAGCTGTATGATATCTTAGCATATAAGGAGAATAGTGGTATATATTATAATTCTAAAACAGTTTGACTGCAACAAAATCTCCTTAAAGAAGGCAAGCTGAAGAAAAGATTAGATTTTAAGCAAGTTTTAGGTGTAGGTTGGCAGTTTCTCATGAAGGCAGTGCTGCCTCTCCTAGTCCAGGGGTTCAGAGAGCAGCAGAGTTACCTGACTGTCTCATTGCTTTGCGGTTGTCTGGATGGATCTGCTCACTTCACTGAGAAGTACTGAGGCATGTCTCTAGTCATAAAAGGCATCGCTATTACCTCCCAAAGGGACAGTGCGTTTGCTGCTGTCATTTCCCATTTTGCTGACAGATCAGGTCTTGCAGTCAGAGCTCCCACTGAGTAGTGTCCAGGTCCTGTCCTCATGAACATATGGAGAACATAGACATCAAGGAGGAACAACTCAAGGCCTTTGAAAAATCTACTTGCAGGTATAAAACTACATCCTCTTTTCTCAAGCCTTGCAATCTATGTTCAGCAAATTTTTGTCTACTGAGAATGCTGTAATTTAGAAACAAAATTATGTGCTGAAAACCATTGTGGATTTGTTCATTAAGTAGAAGTTTTATAGAAATCACATTATTACTCCTCTCAGTGTAACAGGCTGATTTCTAAGTGAAGCTTAAGATTATTGTTTCGACGTCGAAATCTGGGATGGAGTTGCTCTTGATTACAAGAGATCCATCTCTTTTGCATGATTTCATGACAGATTCTTTCGTGCCTTTTACTTTGAACGGAAAGGAGGCTTATATTAATACGCTGGCATGCTGGCCAGGCTGAGACAGCTGCAGCTTGTCCAGGCGTGCCCAACACAACGGGAGAGCACCCTGTGGCACCTCGGTGCCGCGCTAGCCAGCTCCCAGCCTGTGCGGTGGAGGGCACGGAGCCTAGCGCGCCTGGGGCTTATGGATAGCCCAGGCGTGACCAGAGACAAATGAGTAGAGGTGGCAACTTCGGCCAGTGTTCCAAGGGTTTATTGTAGGAGCTCCCTCGAAGGGGACCGGAAACAAAGAGACCAAGATAGTAGCCTGAATGGGCTTTTAAGGGATACAGGGAAGGGGGTGGGGTGACATAGCAATGACCTATAGGAAGAAGGGAAGGGCGGGACAGATCTGGTTACCTTTTCTTAGGAGATACAAGGGGTGTCTGTCCACTGTCAATCAGACAGACCGAGCCTACATCAGGTCACAGGAATTCAATGGGAGAAGCCATCCTCACAGAGGGGGATTTTACTCTTTGGAACCAGCCCACCNGGACAGATCTGGTTACCTTTTCTTAGGAGATACAAGGGGTGTCTGTCCACTGTCAATCAGACAGACCGAGCCTACATCAGGTCACAGGAATTCAATGGGAGAAGCCATCCTCACAGAGGGGGATTTTACTCTTTGGAACCAGCCCACCAAACCTCTTTTTCTGGGCTCTGTGGCCCCCTTTTCGTTCTTGTGGTTGGTTCATTCACCACAACATCGGCTGACCAGTCAACTTTTTAGAATGTGAAGTACCAATAATAACATTAAATGCTGTGTTAAAGATTAACAGTGTGGATCCTTGAAACTTGAATTTAATAGCCTTTTTTGTTTAAGTAAGGATGACTTGCAAAGAGGAAACAATGGATCCCAGCACTTTTCCATCTCGTAATTCCTCAAAGTTCTTATTAGCTCTGAATGCCACTATATTAGTATATTATTATTAATCCACCATGGTGGAGGAGGGGTAGGAACCACATGATCTTTGAGGCCCCTTCCAACCCAAACCATTCTAATATTGTAGGATTCTAGGATTGAAAACAGTTTCAGAAGATTTGTCTAGTTTTGAGACCAGCTGGTACATGTGGCTTCTTCCATAAAATGAATTAATCTACAAAGCAGGGCGATCACACTTAAACTGCCTTCCGTGAATTCGCTTGTGTTAATTGTGATTGTTCCTTGGCTTGTATTAAGTCTTGACCTGTGGGGACACAGTTTGAAGACAGCTGTTTGGCTTTTGTCAAAACCATCCTGGGACTGTGCAAACAAGAGCGATCAAGTGCTGGTATTTAGGCATATTAGGTCTCTTAAATTTAATAATATTGCTGTAATCTTTTATTCTTTCAGAGTCACTTCTGGTTTTGCTTATCTGGGTTTTCCACTAGAAATTCTAATGTAGTATAAGAAATTCTGAAATCCTTGTAATTAGTGTATGCTGCACCCTGTATTACAGAAACCACTCCAGAATTCTTTGTGTTGAATAGCTTCAATATTTTCTGCTTGCCAGGTTTGTCAATCAAAATATAAGGTGTCTAATGAGTTTTTATAGTAAGAAATCCAACTTTTTCATACAAATACATCCTGGATACTACTAAGCTGATATAATTTTAAATATATGACATTCAAAGTTAAAAATCGAGAATTGAGATGGATTTAGGGAGACATTTTAAATTTAAATTTGTTAATTTGGAAGCTCAACTGCTAATTTTCCATTTGAAGAGAGTAAGAATAATAATAATTCTATGCTTTCAGGTATTTGTTTTAGGTAAATGCTAAGAATACAAATTCTCAGATGAATCAAAAAAGACTTCATTGGGCTCAAAGTAAACATTCTTCTATACTGCCTAACAATAAATATGACAAGAGCGAAATACTAGCACAAATATTGGAAGTACAAGGGGTTTAAATTTGTACATCAGTTTCAAGACGAATTGTGTTATGTCTTGCCTACATATGTATATAAGCAAAATCATACATGCTCAGAAAATTAGGTTTCCATATGGTAATTTAGTCTCCTTTTCTTTCCCTCGCAAGATTACTCACATTTTCTAGGAGTAATAGTTGCCAAAGGGCAATAAATATCATTACTATGTTTCAGCCTCATCTTAAAATTTAACAATAATTAAAATTTATTTCAGTAAAAAAATTAAGCTACTTCCATCTTTTCAAGATGGTCACTTGACATTGCCTGGTTTGGGATTTTAAAATAAATACACTAGATATCACTATGAGTTTTAAAATATGGACCTACTAATTTAAATAATGCACGAAGCCTCAAAAAATCAGGTAATTTTACCAGCAAACTATTTGTTCCCAGGTAAATTCCATCTTCGTTGCGGAGATTATGGATTATTGCAAATAGCCTTGATGAAAAATGGAGTCTAATTCAAAACATGCAGTCAAACATTACCTACATCAATAGAATGCAAGAAAGTCTTCCAGTAAAACTGAAGTTACTTTGAAATAGTTTTTTTCTAGTATATATTGAAATTGTCTCAGAATCTGACTTGTCTTGTGACAAAAGTTCTTCTCTGAGAGTATTTCACTCCTCAGTGATTTTATTTAATTTTCATTGATGTTAGTAGATTATTTGTAGGCAGTTTCATGAAAATAAATTCCTTTGCAGTTGTGCAATGAGCTGTTGCTTCATGGATCTGGAGTCTCTTTCTCTCTGTTTCCATAATCAGAGTTCTTACATGTCAAGTTAAAGGACTATGGAGCTTTCTTGCATCTTTATTCTAGGAGAGGTCTCTTCAATAGTTTTCTTTGACAAATCTGAGCACTATAAAGAAGATAATTTTTTCTGTCTTTCTCTCTTATATCTCTAGGAACCTGCGATGTAGAGATATTTCTGATGCCCCAGCACCATTCTTTTTCTGCTTTATCATCTATTTCGCATTTCAAGGATTTTCTAAAGTGTTGTGAGAGAAGCAAATTATTAGAAAATTCAATTTGCAGACAACAATTTTTGAAAAAGCAACCTAAGGGCATCCTGTATGAAATTACACTTTTAGTAGTTCAGAAACTGTGAAGTGTAGAATTTCAATAGAGTACATCTCATTCGTTTCCTGTGGTAGAGGCAGAAAAGCCTGAATCGTTGGTCACAAGAAGGTCAATAAAACAACATTCATTACCTGGAGAAGTGATGCAGGGCCATCTGTCAACTTCACCTTTTAATAAAATTTCCCAAAAGGAGACACACTGGGGAAAAAAATAAAAACAAATGGAACTAGCCTGTTTGACAGTTAGCATGACCCTCAGAGCAACTTTGCCTTCATCTTCACTAGGATGTCAGTCACGAGTTTGCTGTGAGGCTGTTTGCAAAAGCTTGTGATTAAATGTTATTTTGGAAATGGCTTCACATGAGTTTAACGAGATCCCAAAATGAGAAACGACATTACAAAATAATCTTCAGGATCAAGCCTTTTTTCTGGGAAAAACTAATGTATTTTGTGATATGTGAAATTCTGTTCTGTCTTCTGTGGGAACTGACCTTCAAGAAAACTGTTTATGAAGGGAAAGTAATTAAATAATTAATAATTTGAAAGATATTAATCACCAAGCTAAAGGATATGGCATGAAAGAGTACTTTGCATTATTCCCTGTTGAAACTCTATATTTGTGTGTTGAAGAATATGAACTTAATCAGTTTAAAAGAAGAAAGGAAGGTCAATGATTAGGGAACATGATTGAATGAGTGCAGTCTTAAACTTTAACCTTTCCTGGTTAAAGCTTTTATGTATGACTCTGCTTTTGTATGTAGGTTTGGTTAAGAAAAACTACTTTTTATTTGCTTAGACATATCCCTCTAGATCTCAGTTTTGCTGCTTCATTGGCATATGATGATACCAATGGCAGTAACTATTCAGTCAAAGCTATTTTACTGTGTTCTGTGAAGAAAGAACATGTGAAGACATTGTCAGAATCAGATCTAGTACATTTGGTAGTATTTTTTCATTACTTTGTTTGGTATTGTGGATGATTATACTGGTAGTATAGTACATTTAGTTTAGACTGTAAGTAAGAAAGAGCAATATATATTTCTTAGTTTATTACCTATTATTGATTAACCAAGAAATCATGGACAAATTATTTTTCCTCTGCCTCAGTTCTGCGCAACAAAGATAAATAGTCTTTAGTTAATTACAGATATGTTTTTTAAGAATTAGTGGGTTTTAAATACTTTGCAAATGCAAAATGTTGCTACAGAGATAAATTGGTTGTAGCAGAAGCATTTTCATTTGTGTAAAGTATTAAAGCTGTAGTCAGCAAGAAAATGAGTCATATTTTAAAAATACTGTTTCTCATATTAGCATTTGTTAAAGATACATGTCTGTCCCACTCAGTGCATGACAAATCTGAAACTGATACGCAGTCTCGTTAACATAATCATCATATTTACTCATACACATATTATAAGGAATCTGAAATATCTCATCTGGTTGACTTACTGTCCGTTTTCTGAACTTCTTAAAAAAAAGAACATTTAAAAGCCATTTGAAGATAACCATCATTCTTACACGAACATTTTAATCTGGCTTTTATTCTTTTATGAAGGATGTCAATAATCTCAGTTATCTCATGTAATACCTCTATACAAGTTGGCAGCTTTTCTTGTACCTTTGCAGGGGCAATGTTAGATATGCTAAAGTACTTAAGATATGAGTTCCAACTTCTAATATTTCCTCTGCTGCTGAACTTCCCTCCAAATCCCTCCTGGTGAATTTGAAAACCAGAATTGTTTTCTCCCCACAGTCCTTCTACTGCTCTCTGAGAGAAAAACGAATCAGTCTCCTTAGAACATTGTGTTGCAATTGAAGGGAAAATCATGCTTCCAGAAATTTTTCCCTTCATTATGAACTAACAAAAAAACATTGCAATCCATTTTCCACTTCCAAAATCTTGTCAAGTGTAACCTTTTCTTGGTTTCATACCATATTCTAGGGAAATCCACAGAACAAAAATGTGAGACACCACATTTTTTTTCCATAAGTTTGAATCAGCTTCCTGATAGCCTCAACTTAGTACTTCTGAACATACTATAACAAATTAGAGTATATATAATGTTAAAGATGAAAAGATTGACTAATTCAGTATAGTGACCCTGAAGACTTTAAAATACTGACTTCCAAATTGTATTTGAAATGAATTTGAAGTACTGTTTTATTGATTGTGTGAATGCATCTTTTCCATACTTGAATTAGTCTCTGCATAGACTTCTAGAATGATTTTTTTTGCATATCTTACATAGATAATGAATAATAGCAAATACTGTGTGTGCTACAATTGTTTAAAGGTGTTTGACAAAGCTGAAGGAGAGGAGAGGGCACAGTAGAAAATAGGGTCAAAATCACCCTTCATTATTTTTTCTTGCCAGTTGCATTACTTTACAACTGGGCAGCTATTTCACGAAAGCTCTTCAGGCCTGCTTGTCAGGGGCAGATATTCTAAGAGGAAAGAGATGTTCTTCTGACCGCTAAAAGACAGAAAATCATCAGAGGAAGTGATTACCATAACTTCAGACTGAATGTCCTTTAAGAACAGAACAAGGAACAAATGAGCTAGCTTGGATATGAGAGCTAGGGAGTTACATGTATTGAGATATGTCTTCTATTTATGTCTCTTCATATCATTGCTATATGAAATAAGGAAATTATATCAGTAGTTTTGTTAAGGACACACAATCTCAGCATTGTACACAAAACTTCCTAGCCAGCAGTATTTGCCTTCGTTATATCAGAAGGATAAAATTTGGGGTTTTTGTCTACATTTCCCTTGTGTTTGTTGCATATCACTGATAATATCCGTTTTTCCAAAGTCTTTCTGTTAGCTGAACAAATTTTTTTTTAACAAAATAACCCCAAACCAAAGCAAAAAAAAACCCCACATACAAAAGCAAACAAACAAACTAATAAAACACCAAACCAAAACAACCCAAACTCTACAGCAAGCAACCCACAAAAAGTCCCCAACAGCTGAACTTGACTCTTGCAGGAATTTGTACAGTATCTAAAAGAGTGATCATCAGAATTGGACCATTTGTATTTCATCTCCCTCAAAAAAAGATTCTAGTTCTGTAAGATTGCTTCTAATGTCTAAAGTACTTTATGCTATGCTGATTTTAATGATCTTTATGACCTTCTGTGATATCACTGTTATATAAAAATCAGAAGCAAGTCAAGATCAATTTTTGTGAGAGTATATTTGTAAATTGTGTTATACTGAGGCAGTTGGTTAATAATCTCATCAGCGATGACTTCTTATTTTTCTCCTGAGTGGTTTACAAACAAATTTTTAGAACACAACTCCTTTAATTTACAAAAATATTTTTTCCAAATTCCATAGATAAAGGATATTTGAGATACATCCATTCTTGTAAGAACAGCATGTATTCTGCCTCTTACTTTATTTGCAATATGGTTGCTCTCTTCTGCTTCACACACCAACAACTTCCAATTTAGGTAGAGAAATACTACAAGCGTTAAAAGAAAAGTAAATTAGGGTGTTATGCTCTATCAGTTACTCAGAATACAGGCTAATCATTCTCCATAAAATGAAAAAGATTAGGGTGCTCAGCATTCTATGAGCACTCTAAACTTTACAAATTTAATTTTGAAATCCAGTACTTTCTCAAAATTAAAAGAAGAATGAAGTTTCATAATTTGAAAAAAAAAAAAGTTTGTTTGGAGGGATGTTTCAAGATACTTACTGCTGATACCTAGAGAGGAATGGTAGGATACAGAACTTTTGGGTTCCTTTCCATATTTGGAAGAAAATGTATTCCCACAGACACACAGTTACAGGAAAAAAAAAAAATCCACGTACTTTGGAGTGTATTCAAAACATTTAGAAGTATTGCATGGTGCCTTTTTTTGTTCACCTTAGGGGGGGATATTTTTGAGGTTGTACATATTCCATTCCAACAAGTGTTCAAGTTGTCAAAGATAGAATTGCTTTGGTGTTTGAACAGGACCTTTGGAGCAATTAATGAATCAGTCTTTGGAAGAACTTCTTAAGGTCCAACCTTGGTTCAACAGAACATTACTGAAAGAAATGACTTATAGGAAGAAGGGAAGGGCGGGACAGGTTTGGCTACCTTTTCTTAGGAGATACAAGGGGTGTCTGTCCACTGTCAATCAGACAGACCGAGCCTACATCAGGTCACAGGAATTCAATGGGAGAAGCCGTTCTCACAGATGCGGATTTAACCTTCGGAGTCAGCCCACCAAACCTCTTTATCTGGGCTGTGTGGCCTCCTGTGCATTACTGTGGTTGGTTCAGTCACCACAACAGTATGGCACACAGAAAACACAAGATGACTTACCTAATAAATTTTAAAAAAAATCTTCAGAACTCTTCTTTTTAAGTGTACCTGATTTAATAATGACTTAATGGATTGTTCCTTTTTTCCGGTCATTGATAGTTCAATTTTAATGGTTTCAAGAGTGTATTAGAACTGTGTGATTTAGAGGCTGTGTCTAAAACTGAGAACACCACACTAGTGAATGCTAGACTTTTGTGTCAGGACAAGATATGAACTATTGAAGGAGTAAAACAATGTATTTCATGGATAGCACTTCTGCAGTAATCTGTTTTTTGCCTTGTTTTTCCTGGGCTGTGCAAAAGCTGGTTACTGCAGCCCTAGGGCAATAGCACCATGTTATCTGTGGCTCCAGCGCTACAGATGGGAGACATTCCCATAACTGATAAATAAAATATAAACCTGCTAGAGTACAAGGGAGGTTTATCTTTTCTGTTGCTAAGGTCCATGATGAGTCTTCTATCCCTGAAGAATTTTTTATTTCTCTGTACCCAGACAGAGAAACCTATGTACTGAATCCTCCCAACCTTGCCATATTTGATTTACCTTCTTTTCATGGCCAAAACACATTGGTAGCATCCTCTAATATAAGTAAGCTCTCTCAGTCTGACTCACTACTGTATGTTTACAAAATCTGTAAACTGTAATACCTAACACTTTTTACAATGGCAGTTTATGTTTTTTAGAGAACCACTGAAGCTTTATTTTGCTGTGCACGTCTCTATTCTGAAGTGTTGTTTAGAAGACTTGAATTAACAGTGGATTTTAGAACAGCATAATAATCTAAATGTCTCATAGCCTGCAAACTATGGTAATATTATTGCAGACTGAAAAACTCTCTTGTTTATTGGAATGGGACCTGCCAGATAAAAATGCTGATATTGGTCAATCAGAATAAGTAAGGTTTTTCTCTGGTAAATGAGCTTTGGAGAGCTGACAAAATTAAAAATGCATCAGAAAGAGGAATTCACGGGAGAAGTAGTAGAGAACATATACTTCTTTAAGGAGCAGGTCCAGCCATGATGGGCTGATGTTACCAGAACAAGTTATAAGGGCATCTTTAGGAACCATCTTCACACCAACACAGAGGCTTTCATTTCTCAGCACTTCATAATGATTTCTGAGTGAAAATGCTGTGCTCAACATTCAGTGCAGCGCAGCTTTAAATAATAGGAACATATTTGTAGTTAGACAAAATTTCTCATGACATGTTTGTGTTTGAACCACTGTATGAAGCTATAGTAAATATGGTGTATCTGAGACAAGAAACTCACTTGAATTAGATGAATTTGGATGATGAGGAGTTAATCTAATCTCTAATAAAATAACTGAGAAAGCAGCTCTGGGGTGGGGTATGCTCCAGGCCACAGTTTAAGTCACATACCGTTTTTATCCTCAGATAATTAATTTACTGACTGCTAGCTTCATCTCTCATGAGTTTCTGATCTCTTTTTGAATTTCCTCAGTAAATATTATGCACATTTGAAATTCATTTGCATACAGAGCTCTGTTAAAAAAACAACTCATTGTTAAAATGACCCATCATTTTCAAGTGTATTTCAAACACGGTTACCACACTCAGCTAGATTGTGTGCTTACTTTAAGACAACATATAACTTCAGAAATACGAAAAAGAGAAGGCAATTGTTAGGAAGGTCAAGGATATGGAAACTGGATGGGGAAAGTTAGATTGTAAGCAGTTTTGATGGTATTTTAATATCTTCTGAAAAGGTCATTTATTTTATAGAGTAGAAGACATTTCAAAATTAACTTAAGCCTTAATATGATGGTAAATGTTACCTACAGTGTGTCCTGGTAATTATGTTTAAAGAAAACCTGATTATTTGCTGTCATAGGGAGGAGAACCTTTCCTTTTCAAAAGACTGCATTATTCCTCAGTCTAATAAAGAACAGCACAGCACAGATGGGGGAGAAAAATCTGCTCTTACTGGTCAGGAAGGAAAGTAGAATGTTTGAAAGAAGATAGATGTGAAATGGAAAATGAAGATATCTGGGAGTTTGTAGTGCAATGTAACCGCATGCACTTAGTCGTATTGTTATGATTTGACTATTAAGAGAGGTCTTTGCCCAAATTAAGGTATAAACGAGACGATATCCTGAAGTCAATAATATGAGTTTTATTTAACAGTAAATGAGAATAAGAGAAAGAGAGAGAGAGCAGGAGATAGTCACTACCTCATGAATCCTGTAGCATCCTGTTGCATCTTACTTCACCCTGGTCTTCTCAGTGATGGGGGCCCCAGAATTGTTCTTCTGGGGTATCACCTTTATATAGTCCGAGTTCTGGGTGTCCGTGGGTTGTAGATGCCATTGCCATAACTTGGGCTGGCATGTGTGTATGCAGTTGCTCTTACAGGCATGTGACTTTTGAGTGTGAAGGGCTGAAAGCTTCCTCCAAGTCCTCATTAGACTTTTTACCCCCTTTAGTAAGAAACTTAGATGCCCCAGTACTAAACTCTAGGAATACAGGTCTGAAGTTTGAAATTCAGAAACAGCTGTTTGAACCGTAATTCTGTGTATCATGAATGAGGTTCTGTTTATTATAGAAATGAAATTCAGAGAATATAGCACTTGAATTAGGTATAAGTATACCAATAAGTAGAAAATGCTAAAAAGAATACATAGCTAAAATTCTGAACGAGATACATATATGGATCTATGGAGACAGAGATTTATGTATGTAGGCATGGCTGTGTTTACATCCCCACAGTGATTCCTACACTTCTTTGAGTACATTGTGCCATCTTTCCTTTCCCTTCCGGACATGTTGCTCCTGTGTGCTGTGATGAATTCAAGCTTGTCTGTACACGTTAGGTGTACTGTGAGAAGTCTTCTGGGGATTTAACTTTCAGGACATTGAACTTATGAAACCCAGCTGGGACTAGAAGGCAGATGAGTACATGAAAAGTTCCAGTCACCCAGGAGAGAGGCACCCTAGTCGTGTATCGTATGCTCTGGAGAAAGAACATACAGCCATGCTTGTCAAATGTTTACCTAGGATATGTTTTTTTCTTACAAATCTGCTACTACATACTGGTGAATTAGACCTTTCAAAGATTTTTGTGATCTTTAATGATCACTAGCACTTAGTAGTGCTAGATTGCAGAGAAAGCTGGATGAGAAAGAGGAACTGTAAAACTTAAAGCAGGAGAGAAAAGGTTAAGGGTTACTCATGATAAATTGATAAACCTCTTAGTATCTTGAAAGCTACCGTAATTAATTCCATGCCAAGAACACTGCACCAATTTTGATGAAAGGCAAATCTGAGTCCTGAAAAACCTCAAAAGCTAGCATTTGCTTCTGAAAACATGTCAGTTAGAGTGATGATTTCTAGTAGTTTTAAAGTATATTAAGCTTTCATATATGTTGTCAAAGAAATGGAAATGCTATACTCTTACTTCTGAATTAGGTATCTGAATACTTTTGAGCATCTTTATGAATTTCTGTGCTTCATTTTATGATATCTTGAATGGCAATAATATTGCTTGTTTACGTCCAAGGCACCCATGCCTATGTGCACATACAGACATGTTTGCTTTTAAAATTTCAATCTATGATAATAACTGTAATGAATAAGAAATAGAATACAAGTAATTGAAAATATTTGACATTTTGTGTATTTTTAGAGGAATAAATGTAAATGGCATAGTATATGGTTATGTGGATGAAAATTTTTTCTTTGAGAAATGAGACATAATTACCTGTTTAAAAATCAAGTTCCATCTTACAGTTAATGATGTAATATGTAAAAATACAAAAATATACTACATTAATATAAAAAGTAGAACATAATTTGCTTTTCAGTTTGTTTTCTTTGTAATTACATTTACTGTAATATTTTAAATACACCATTCTTTTTGTCTTTTCTGCTCATTTGGTCTGTTACTTAAAAGAAATACCTCAAAATGGGAAAAAAGTCATAAAACACTGACCACTACACACTTCTATGAGACAAAACAGTAAAATTTTCCAGTGAGTGCACTGACTTTATAATAGGCTTGATGCTACGGCAAGTGTATGTTGAAAATGTTTTTTTAGTATATGTGAATATAACTGAGAGATATACTGTCAGTTTAAGAGCAATTATTCTAACTTACCATGTACTGCTCCCAACGGCGTTCAAAACTAACCTGAAATACCTGATTTATTACTATTCACTAACTTTGAATGATACCCTTGAATAGTTTGAGAATTACCTTTAATTACTCTGAGACAAGTTTGAGGTCAAAATAAGATTTAGACTCTCAAGAATTAAAACCAATAACAACAACAAACCCCAGGCCAAAACAAATTACCAAAATTCTCCTCATAAAACCCCACAAAACAAGACAAAAAACTCCAACCACAAACCCCCAAACATATTCTAAGATGTATTTTCTTCTCTGGGAAATTACCAGCTCCCTGTCTTTGGACATATGCATAGTAATAATGAATAAATCACGATAGACCATTCATTGTGACCTCTGTTACTTATTTTGCTGCCATACATTTTCTCAATTTCATTATTTTTAGACACCTTCAGAGTCCACCTCCTTAAAAATAACTAAACAGTTTAACATTCTAAACATCTTTTCACAAGAGGTACAACCTCCATTTTCATGTAAAAAGTCAACCATCCTAATCCTAATGCCATTTAAGTGTACAAATTTCATGTGATGTGATTTGGTGTGATTCGGTTAGGGGATGCACAGCAGGATGGGTATAATACTTTTCCAAACAGTAGAGTACTTTTTGAGGACTCTGTTATAGTTTTTTTAGTCTTATGTGTGACTGTGGCCTTTTCACCATGGTACTTATTTTTTTCTCTGACTTCATATGGTTTTAAGAAATCCCTTCAGATTTTTCCATTACAATAATGAGAGCACAAAACTGAACTTGATTTTTGAATGAGTTTACTTCAAGGATTTTAAAAATAGTAGTTTGGGAAAAAATATTGCCCTTCAAACCCTTTCCACTTTCTGAATTGTTATTTATGTATGCTAAGAAAGAAGTGTCAACAAGAGATTCTGCAGTTTTCTACTCTTTCACATAGTTGATACTTCTCAACCTTTTGATCTCTATAAAAGCTGAATCCTTGTGAGTCAATGTTTAAACAAGGTATACACTTGCTTCTCACCAGCACTGCTAAAGAAACCTGGTAACTATAGTAGCATTCTTCACTCCTTCGCTGTCCTGCAGATCAGTAAATCTTTTATGCAGAAGATCATATGATGAGGGTAAGAATCCCAGAAGGCTGTATGAGAAGGATGATGAAACCCTTGCATTGAATCTTTTAAGAGAGCTCTAAATTTCAGACTTCCAGCAGGCCTCCTGTCACTGTGGAGCCCTGTTTGCCACACCATTAATTTCCATCTTCATTGCAGGTTTATGACACTGACCAGATACATCTGTTCTCCTATGAAAATCTGTATTTATATTCCTTAAAGAAAAGAAATCAAACATGCAGCAGGGGTGTTTTTAGGGACGTTTCTGTACAGTGGTTCACAAAGAACCTCTCTTTTTCTTAGAAATGTGTGAACTCGTACACAGGGCAACTTCTTCATTAGCGGTGCTGATCAATGAGATGAATGAAACATCCTCTACATTTTCATGCTGAAATAGAAAGGCATTTGCTACTAATGAAGTTTATTTAATAATAATAGGGAGATAAATTAAAATGAAGTTTACTTCTATGTTTTATTGATAACTATAATTTAGTCCAATCAGACATACATAAAACACCATAAAGACAATCAGTCTATGAGTATACTAAAAATGTATCTACTTCCTATGTTTCCAAGATGGTTATTACCTCACACCTATCATATGGTCAAAAACACACATTATTTTTCCAGCACACTGTCTTTTGAACAAGTTGTTCCAAATAATAAGATCTAAATTTGGCACATTAAACAAAATTTTCTTGAAGAACTAGGGAAGGCTAATTGGAAATGAGAGACTGAAAAAATCTGTTGGAATGTAAAACCCTCACAGAGCTCTTTTCTGGTAAGCAGGATGAGTCTTGGACTCCTGTGGTATATGAGTAATGAGAGGAAGACAATTCCACCATCACTTCATTTTAGAGAGTAATCAAAGACCCAGTGAGAAATCATAATTTGGCACTGGTACAAGGTAAAACAAACTTGAGGAAGGATTTGTCATTTGGAATCTACTGTGGCATTGGTTGCACTTCATCAGCATCAGCTTGAAAGGTTATCTAGGACAGATTGCAATGGTATACATCATCACCCTCTTTTTTTCTTTGTCTGGAAACCAAGAGTATAATTCTGCAACAATAAACATCAGGTAACCTAACCTAACTTTTTCTACATTATATCAGAGTTCAATACTTTCTGCCCAGGCTCCTTTAGAAATTCCACCCGCAGAAGCTTTCTTGTTTAATACCAGAGTTACTCATTCAAAGTTCCTTGACATTATTTTGATTTATAGGAGTGATGTAGTAACTCACTTAAATCCTAATATAAATAAAAAACCTGCTAGAGACAGGTTTCAGGAATATGTTCCAACTTTCAATATTCCCATAGAAATGATATAACATCACAATTTCCTTCAAGAGAAGACCAGGTGTTAAACATAGTCCATGCCTCAGTTTTTGCTGAATTACTCCCCTAGTCACCAGCATCCCATACTCTTTTTTTCCTTTATGAAATAGTCATGCAGATCGATCCACAGCTGAATGTTTAAGCACAACCTCATCTCCAGTGCTTCAACAGGGTTTACCTCTATTTTAAAAGGAATCTGTGCAGCTACTGAACCCATTATGAGTGGGATTTACCATGGGGTTTATTGCTTATTTGGTGAATTTACAACATCCCATAAGTGGGATTCTCTCCTGGATATAGTACAAGTTCACTCTTCTGTAGCTATTAGTTTAGTAGCCTATTCCTCCAATCTACTGTCCTATTACTTTCAAGTTGTAAAGTTCTTGAAGCACACCATTTGTACTTCTTTGTTCTCAATGGGATCTGCTATAAAACTGGATTTCTCAAGACAAGTAGCAAACCATTGATTTAACTTGCAATTCAGCTTGTTGGGGATACTCCCTCTACCCTGGCTATTTGTAGCTCTGTAACAACGTATTTTCAGCCTTTTGGTTGTTATGTTGAGGGAGCACTACGCAATAATCTACTTGCTGAATTTCCTGAACAGATTTTCAAAGTGTCCTTTTGAAATGTGCTGTACCATTGAGGAAAAAGAGTCAGTCTAAAACTTGTTTTGTAAGAACATTCTCACAGGCCATCCTCATATCAAAGCTCACTGAAATAGCTGTGGGGTTCAAGCCACTTCCCTGCAGGTTTCAATGGATTTGCATGCTATATCTAATCTCTGCTACTGCTCATGGGATGAAGGAGGGAGGGGTCCTGCTGCCTGAGCTTGGTCCTGACCCTCAGCTCTCCCAGCATAGCACTGCATAGCCCATGCCGTGGTCACTTCACTAATGCTTTGTCAAAACATTTCTGCCAAACAAAGAATCACTCCCCAGATGCACTGTCTGGAGGGTCTTTGGCTTTAGAATTTTTGAGTGCAGTCAAAGGGTATTTTGGCTGGGCTTTAGACATTTTTGTATGGGCTGAAATCCCACCCTATATCCTGGTGTTTCTTGTTCCCAATATCCATATGTGTAACTCAGCTGTTCACATTTTTTTGATTAACTCAAGGAGAAGCATTTAAACAACCAGTCCATCCATTCAGCAGATCCATCCAAGTGATCTAGCCATTCATCCAGACCAAGGGTGTCCTTGTCACTGAACAAAGCTTGGCTCCCTTTACAACAGCCTCTCTCTTTCCTATGTCCTTCCCTCTCCTTGAGGCTTCCTGGCACCCTAGGTACTTGTTGACTAGTCACATTGTTCTTTAAACTATCTACTAGCCTTTTCTTTTGCAAAACGTGGTGAAAAATTGGTTCATACAATTGTGGGTCATCTCCACCTTTTCCATCACAATTTGATGCAGTAGGTAAAATGACAAAATTTTCATTCTTTTCCATTTGTACTCTTGCCTTTTGGAGTGTCTTTTGTTTAAAAAAACCCACTGAATCATATGGCACATGTAGTTTTACCAGTAATCCACTCTGTTTCAGTGTTTATTCTTTTCTCCCAACACTCTAGTACCACTTTGATCTAGTCTAAAGGATGCAGAGACAGTGAACGTACTAAAAAGAAAAAAAACTCTTTAAAGGAAATAAATAGCTAAATTGTAACATTAAAAGGAATTTTGCATTATTTCATTCTATTTTCATTTGTGTTTTCATCAAAAATGAAAGCAGAGGACCATATTTTATTATTTTTAATAGAGAAGAATGAAATAATGAAACAAATATTCAGATCATATAATGTAATCTTTATTACTAGGTTAAAAAAACTCAAGTCAAATCCAGCATGGTTTACATTACATGATTTTTGTTCATCTGGATAATTATAGGTAATTTTCTCCCCTCATGTTATACTATATAACATATTTTCTTTGAGTTATTTCAGACTACCTTGCTTCTAATTCATCCTACCAAAATGGTTTCCACGTTCTTAACAAAACCTCTTTATTGAATTTGATTAGCAACTGCAGTCTGAAAAAATGGTACATTGATCTCTGCAAAATTCTAATTATGTATTTTGGGAATTAATCCTTACAGGTTACCAAATTATTCATCAACTAGCAAGGTAACTCTTTGGCAATCTGAGTTGAAATAGGATGGCTCTTTGAGGGGTACTTAAGTAAGAGTAATACTTTGCCGACTTTAATTGTCATACCTACAAATGTTCTGATTTTGGATAAAAGCTTTAGTTAGATGATATTTTGTGCTGTTTCTTGATTTTCAGAAACAATTTTTAATCATGTGTGGATGCTTTTTCCTTTGTTGGATGTGTCATTAACAAAAGCATTTTTTGTATTTTTATTTACGTGGATTTCAGCTTTTTAATATAAATGCACATGTAAGTAAAAAGACTGCTCTCTTCAATAATACCTAAGATGATGCTTGGACCCCGAAGTCTGTAAAAATTAGACATAGTTGATGCTCTCAGCATCAATCCAGCTTTTAAACAGTAGATATCCAATGAATGATATTATATTTATGAAGAACTGGGAATGATGAATGTACGCTACTGCTAATGCATGCTACCATCATGATATCGATTGAAAAGTTATGATTCATTGCAGATCTCTTCAAATGCCGTGCTGGTCTAAACTAATGCAGACAATGTTTCCCCGCGGGAGGAAATAACTTATAAAATTAAATTATACGTCTCAATTTTAGAGCTGCTATTACAATTTAGATTTGTATATATATGATTACATAACATAAAGTACCACAACTTCCAAAGACGGTTAAAACAAAACAGATAGCTTATCACAGCTTCAGTCTCAGAGTCCTTTAGCAAACACAAATAAATACAGTCATACCCATAATCTGTAACTCCCAGATCTGGTTGTATTCTCCCAGATGCTTTTCTTCATTAACATGACATCTTCAGTTTACGTGCACTGTAAAGACATCACCCTGCAATGCAAATACAAAATTTAGAGTTAGGTAAATGCAGTTTGTGCAATTCACCTATTCCTGAGTCAATATCTTAACTTTCATAGTTTGCACAGTCACATCTTCACATTTTAACTAATTTTGTTTTACTGATTTGTAACAAATGGTTCCCACTTAGACTTGAAAAGATATTAGGGAAAACTTCAGACATGCATTTTCTCTGCAGAAAAAATTCATTTTCCCTGACCAGTTCTGCAGTTCTTGGCTTTGCCTGGTCCTCTGCTTTGAAAAGGACGGCTTTGCCTCTCTTCAGTCTTTCTCCTGCTCTGAGAGTTCTTCCACAGTCTTCATGTGGATACTTCCACAGGTTTTATTACCAGACTCTTGTTTTCTTTCAGGCTTCAGAAATGTTCCACTCTCTATTCCTTCTTCCTCCATTATATTTATTCAAGCTA
Source organism: Callaeas wilsoni (assembly GCA_013398955.1). NCBI lineage: Eukaryota > Metazoa > Chordata > Aves > Passeriformes > Callaeidae > Callaeas > Callaeas wilsoni. The sequence continues at coordinate 57,476 of VWPU01009110.1, forward strand.
CTCTCCTAGTGAAGGTACTTGTCACAGGCATTGTTCGGTTGTTAACTACAGTAATGCAGAATTTAATTCTATTGTGCGTATTCACACATTAACTATCAATTATTCCTATTTTCAGACTGCCAAACCAACAATACAGAAAAAAAACCCCAAAACCCTTTCCAAAAAAATATGACATGAAACTGAAAATTTTTAAATGTTTATTTTCTAGTTTCAATTACATTCTTATTTATTGGGTATTTTAAAGTAATACTCACATAACTTATTTTAGTTTGAAGGTGCTTGTTTATTTATGTTGAATACTTTATGGTGAATACAGAACAAAGAGAAAAATTGAGTAGTGTGAAGCAAAGTAATCCAGCCCATGTTTCTGTTCAAATTAATAATAAATTGCACAGGGAATACTAGTATTTTTCTACATTGGTTCATTCTGGTTTAATAGGTACTGTCTTTTTATAACTGATTAGAAATAAAGGCACTGAAAATTGTATTCAGTCTAATTGGTTCCCCTCTCACTGAAAGAGTAGAGGAATATGCCTACAAAGGCAGCAGCTGAACTTGGTCTAATAGATTTCTCTGCTAGATAATAAAATGAGAGACATAGAGGTCTTTCCCCAGTGGCATTGGTATTGTGCTATATGAACCTTGACAAATGTTCTCGATTTCAATCATCAAATCAAATCATCAAATTTTGTTCCTTAGGAAGTGGACATAAAATTACTTCTCTGAAAAATAGAATAAAATAAAGACTTCATCAAACCAAAATGCTAATGCTTGATAAAATCAAGCCATCAGGAATAGATCTAAGCAGAAGAATGCTGAGAGTTATTATTACCAATTATATATCCTTTGGATATGCTGGCATTAATTTCTAAAAAACATGTGTATCATATTTTGACCACTAATGGTTAACAATGCTGTGCAACAGCTTGTGTAAAAATAGTGAAGTGAAATCCTTTTTCACTATGATCAAGACAGTTAGTTTCCTATGGAATAGAAGCTACTTGTGTTTTCAGGACAGTGAGTAATATTATCCAAGTGCTTACCATATTAGTGTTGGGGCTGACAGTTGTTAGCAGATCATCATGGTTCTAATTTCATAACTAAAATTTATCCTGAGCAAATAGCAGCAAACGGCTATCCAGAAGAGACATTCCATTCCGAATATTTGGCCAGCAGCAATGATGCTGATACAGCAAAGATGCAACTCAGAGTTGTGTATGTTCAGGCAAAAATGACAGAACAACTTTTCCCTTTGGGAAAGGTGACATGGTTGTGATAAGTTCTGCCTTATGTTCTATATTAAAGTTGATCCCTCACCGTACTAGAAAAATGCCTAAGCATCATCATAAGTAGATCCTCAATATTTTTTTCTAATTAATGCCCATAGTAAAATCATTGCTAGCTTGCCAGAGCACCTTCAGAGACATAATCCACTTTTGAAAACTACCCAAGCAAACATAATTGTTAATAGTGATAGTGTCATTCTCTGCAACATGCTGGATATTCTACGTGGAGACTATGATACCTTTCATGGCTTTAGCATATACTCCATTTTCTGTCACTTTTTTTGTTGTCATTGGAAGTGAGCTGAGTGTTTAGATCCTGTAGGCCTCTTTGGTCCTCTTTGACAAAGCAGAGAGGAGATACACTCTAGATTATGTGTCAATTAACCTTTTTCTCAGAGCAGAGAGTAACCTCAGCTGTTTGTTTCCTGGAGGGAATTAGAAAATTCTGGAGGCTGACTTTTCCTAACTTGTTTCCAAACGTAAAAGTAACATAGAAAAGAAGCATATATTTATAAAATAAATTAAGTATAATCAAATAAATCATTCAAATAGTTGTTGTCTTGTATGAAGTTTACGTTTGTTTGGGTTTTTCAGTACCTGGAAATTATCTAATGTAATTATTTCCATAATGTAATTCTGCAAATAATTGAAAGGGAGTAAGTACAATACTGAGATCTCAATTTGTTTTTAAATTAGTATAACATATATAAGCTAATTAAATTGTTTTCTATGGGTCTTTAAACTTACTTAGTTTTAATTGTCAGATTATTGTTTTAAAATGGAAATTTTTTTTTAAATTCTCAAAAACAACAGTGTAGAGCAAATAGTTCAAGCAGAAGATTATTAACAATTAAGCAAATTCTACTCTGAGTCTATAAGTCACCTGGAGTCAGAAGTATTTTGAATAAAATTGCTTAGAGAAAAAAAAGAGGTTTTTTTTTTTCTTTATTGAGGATTTTATTTATTGAGCATATTGACCAAATAGAAACTAACAGGTGAAGCCTTGATACAGTGCATGCATCAAACATTAAATCTGGTAAAATAGACATGTGAACACCTATTCCTTAATGTGGAAAAGGAGCAGACTACCCCTGGAAGGAATCTTTGTAAAAATTTAGACCTCCTATCTTATTAGCTCTTAGCAGCTCCTTGCTGCTGGGAAATACATAATTAATTTTCATTCTCCTTCTAGTATGAATAGACCTTAATTTAATATTCTGCTTCAAAAGTGTAGAATACTTTTGTGCCAGTATCTTACAAGCAGCATTTTCTGAAATCCAAATGTATCACCATCTTATCAAAATTAATTTGAAACAGAATATTTACATCCTTCTTCTAGTAGAATTACGGTGCTTATATCAGCCCCATAATACTTACGTAAAATCCCCACTGGTCAGAAACTGGCTGCTTCTTCTTCCTTCTTGCTGTGGGCAGTGTAGTAGTACAGAATGATTCCTGAGCTTGCTCTGACTTCTGAATCAAGCACCTCTGCTACTGCAAGTAGCCAGGCTTAATTAACTCTGTTGTGCTGTATTGCTATTTTGATTTTCGTATGTGTGAGACAGCTTGTCTCCACATCATGGTTTTTTTTATGATAATGTATGAGGGAGTCAAGGTTTATTGGTTTAGGAAAAAAATACAGAAACTGAAACTGACTGTCCCTCTAGTCCTTTGAGTACTCACTGGGGAATGGGAAGTTACATACCAGCATTAAATATCCAATTGATAAGATACAAACACATACCAATATGCACTAGAATGTGATTCTACCCACTTCTATGCAACTGCCTTAACCATAAAGCTCCTGTGTAATTTTTCCTCCTGTTGATTAGCTCTGTTTTTTGTATGTGTGTGGTTGTTTGTTTGAGTTTTGTTTAGGTTTTTTTGATTGTGTTTTTGGGTTTGCCTTTTTTGTCCCACCTTTTTTGAGTTCTTGCTTGTGTGGTTATGGAGTTTCAAGAGACAAGTGACAGGTTCCCCAGGCTCCAGAGTACTCCAAAGCCTTGTAGCTAGGACTGTCTTTCTCATGAGAAGTATGGATATCTGTGCAATTAAGAGCAAGCTGAGCTACTGTAGTCCTCGTTTTTACTGCTGTTGAAACCGTGGAATCAAATCAGATGAGCCATGATCTGTTCAGGATCCTTCATGATCTATAAAACTGTATAAATCTCATGAAGTTTTCAGTTTAGAATTAGATGAAAGGTTTCATGGTGGTTTGCAAGATATCTGATGACTCACCATTAGGCAATCCTAAATATTTAGAGCTAAATAACACATATTTTTGTATAAAGGTTTGGGACTAAGAAAATGTCTCCAGTCTTCACCATTTGCCAGACTGGAATATACCCAGATGTTTATAGAAACATCACAGGTGACTGCAGACTATTGCCCTCTACATTTCTCTCTAAATCACTGGATGCCAGCTCAGGTCTGTTGAACTCTTCCAATTTACTCAGGTGCAAAATTCCTTATATTCAGGTTCCAGGTTCTAGTTTTTTACCCCAGAAAACATGCACCCTTTTTATCGGCCTGACGATTCTCCACATAGAATTAACTTCAGGTAACCTCAGACATGTGCAGTACAGCTGTCTATATGACTCTATAATCACTTTTTATTCAGTAAATATAAAAAAAGGTACAATTCAATCTACTTAAGATGTTTGCCTCAGTTTAAGAGGACTCATGTTATGCAAGCACTTCTTTTTTCCATTGCCTTTGAGGAAGTTTAGATTAATTTACATTGTGCACAACAGCCTTTAATCAGATGTACGCCATCCTCTGTTTCCATTAAGTAGTAAAAACAGCCAGAGGGAAGTATTTACTTGGTGTACGGGACTAGGAGCTATTTAAGACAAGGTATGCAGATGCTAATCAGTGAGGTCAAATAAAAATGTGTTGAATATGTATTGTATAATCATAATATGGAAAATCTGAAATATTGCAGACAGCTGCAAGATGCAGTGAGGTATAAAACTCTGTATGTACTCCAGGCTAAGCAGAGAGACTTGTGCTATGCAAGTAAGAAAATGGAAACTTGCATGGTGACATGGAGGTTAAAATTTATATTAAAAAGTAGCCCATTGCTACTCAGGCATGAAGTCCATGGAATTACATTACAGGCCAGAGCATTATTCATTATTAGAACAGAGCACCAAAATAAGAGTTGTCACAAAATTATCCAAGTAACCGTACTGATGTCCTGTATTGGACGGATCATGTCAATATGGCCAGTATTTTGACACCGGAAAAAAGGAGATATAGTGGTCTGTAATTAGTCAGAGTCCATTTAATTCAGTATCAGGACTGCTTTCTTCCTTTGTCAGAGCTTTTGTTTTAAACTTACAAATTTCATTACAGATTTCAATTTCCTCTCATTTATCTAATTTAGCAAAAGAGGTTAAGTGAGGTACGTACTAATAATTCTTTTCTTTTCCCCTCTGCAGTGTTTCAGAAAAAAATGTTTTCTGCAAAATTGTACTCAGGAGTGAAGAGATATCAATAATTATGAATTTATTTACATAGAAATAGGCTAATTATTATGTTGACTGATTTGAAATATTCATTGTTTAAAATTTTAAACTCTGGTTTGTATTTTAAGGAGATTTTTATTGCTTTAGAGAGTGTCCCAGAGCATCATCTCTAATTGCCTTTGAAGTTCCTAAAACTTGGACACAGATGTTTCCTATTATTTTAACAAGAGATAAAAGCTCTTTCTGTAACACATGTTGCTTTTTAAAAGGTTAAGAGGAATCCCTTTGGTGCCACCTATCTTCAGATAAAAGGGGAGGGAGAATTTGGTAAATCATATCTTATATTGTTCTTCTGTAGAATTATGCATACTATTTTTCTTTCAGCCCTCGGTATTTCCAATTAATGTAATGATTCCCCAGTTGCTTCTTTTTTTTTTCAAATCACAAGTTAGTATTTGGAAAAAGCTTCAATAGTTCACACCTCTGAAACATTCCTCCATACAGCAAAATACAGTGTGTTCATCACATATCTACATTGGCTATTTCATGTGAAAAGAAAAGTAAAACCTTGGGAGAGTATTATCTAGTTTCCTCGAGATTTTCATTGCTATGGGATAAAAATTCCAGACGTTGGTGTTTATAGTGTAAAAGTCATCTATTTAAAAGATGTGTAGCCTGTGTGTGATGTAACTTGACTTGTATGGAAGGATCCAGCTGGCGTGGGGAGTTGGCTGCCACAGAAGGCTTCACTCCATTGCTTCAGACTGGGGTGATGCAGAGGGAGGGATGGGAGGCAAAAACTGAAAGACAAAAAATCCAAGTAAAATGTGCTTTATGCTACATATCCGGGGTCAAGACTGAGTTATGCATTTAAAGTTTTCTGTTTTTTTTCCAGGTAGAGTTCAATTATATTATCATGGCCTGTTGTTAATATGTTATAATTACATGCTGTCCCACTACTGTATAAAAATACTGCAAACATTGTAAATAATTGCACATAAAATCCATATAACAAGATTAAGTTTCAACATTCACTCAGGAAATTTTGAAATTACAAGTAAAAAGTAACCTAAGTTTGTTCCTTATGCAGAATTTCATTTTAGGGGTACTGTTAGAAATTTTATTTTGCTCATCTCTGGCTTTTACTATGGGGTTGTTGGTGTAATGGCTCTATTTTGTAACTAGTGTGTATTTTTTAAACCATTTTATCTGGAAAAAAACCGTCTTTAGTGTCTGACAGCAACATTGTGGGTTTTTTAAAATAATGAATGGTTAGTCTTAGATGCTTTGAGACATTTATAATTACACCTTAAAGTAATTAAATAATTCAGTATCTGTAAGACAGATGGCTGTACCACAGAAACCAGCCTCACAATTGGCACTAATTAGCACCCTTGTTGAAATCTCAGCAGTGGCCAAAATATTAAATGGGTATCAAAACTAAATTACTCAGCCAGAGAGAGTTTTACCAAGTTGATATATTGATAAGAGATTGTGAATGCCTTAATTGCATGTATGCTTGCTCATAATTATTTTCTGAAAGCAAATAGGTGACTTCAGACTCCTGTAAAGATAAATATTGTATTTCTTATTAAACTAAAATTAAAGTGTTCCATGTTTGTGAGAACGGAGAGAATGCATTCTCTCAGAAGCTAACAATTCCAAAGTTACTGTGAAAATACATGTATGTTAGTTCTCCTTTCTAATCATGTCCATATACAGTAATTTCTGGAGGCTAGTTCCAGATGTTTTGGCTTTATAGTACTTATTTCTTCTTGCAGAAAGGCTTAGTTTTTAAAAATAAAGAAATCCATGCACATATCAAATAGTATAGCATAGTGCCTTATGAAATGTGGTTTTTAAAAAATGCATGTAAGAACCTTATTAGCTGTCCAAAAAAATCCAGAAATACTTGCCATCAGTTTGTTTAAATTTTAAGTTGTGTAGCTGATCTGCATACATAACAAGAACAATGAAATGAAGGTCCACAGTGAGATGAAGGGCAATGGCTGCAAACTGAAAATTAAATTCCTTCCAGAAAGACCTCGACACAACAGACTATGATAACTCCCTAGTGATACATATATTATATGAATATATAAAATCTGAAGGAATTTAGAACATTAGTTCAGAAATACACTTTTAATTAAAATATATGAATGCTTTCAATTTCTTATAACTATGAAATAAAATATATAATGCCTACTCGATCAACACAACTTTATAATAAAGCTACACCCTTTTACAGCATAGCTTATGTGTAGTTACGTGGGAGAGGAAGGGGAGGAATTAGAGAAAGACAGGTTCAGTGGACTTTAATTCTGCAATGATGGTGTTGCAGTACAAACAAAAGCAAAACTAAAAGAAGACTCGGTTGCTTATTTCTCTTATAGGCATTTCTTTTCCATTCTTGAATTAGTTGAGGTAGCTGTTCTAAATGATTTGGACACTGTCTCTCTTCACTTGTCACCTTTCCCTGATGTCTGATAAACCTCTGAACTTCCAGTGTATGCAAATGCATGAGTTTGGGGTTTTTTTTTGCCTTTAGCATTTCTAATTAAAATCAATGCTAACCAATACTTTTCTCAGATGATTTTCACTTATAAGAACATTTTTACAATAAAAAGGGTTCATAATAACTGGGTTGTCTATGGAATATGCTCAACTGGCATCTCTGGAGTGACAGTACTTTAACTTGGCCAGCAGAAAATGCATGGTGGTACAATTTCAATAGTATTTTTCAGCTCTTTTATGAATGGGAGGATAATTCAGTTTCATTTCTGGTAAATGAGATGAGAGTGTTTAATCGTGTAGATAATTGTATGGGAATGTTCATTCCAGGTAGTGTGTCAGTGTTCCTCTTACTGGCTGTTTTTGAGGATGCTGTTAGTATAACAGTAATGTGGAATAGTCTAGCCAATTTTTAAAATTTGAAAGAGAATGTTAGCAATAACTTGCTTTTTGATACAATAAGGTGTGGATAAAGTCTTGTAAGCAAAAAAACCCCTGTTTGTTTGTAACAAGTCAGCTAAGTTGAGTGTGTATCTCTCCTGCAAGAGGCAAACACACACCCCTTCCAACAAAATGGCAACTTTTTATGCTCTTTTGTGGCTGTCCGCTTTCCCATTGGATGGTACTCTGGAACTTACACTCTCTCCCGACTCTTCTGTCCCCTGCCTTCTCATCCTTCTTCCTTTTTTGGTCCTGTCTTCAACCCTGCCCCTCTACCAGTTCTAACAACACCCAACAGATCAAACAAAACACATCCAAAGCATAGATAACAACAAATAGGAAACAGAACCAACAACTTTCATTCTTTTACTCAATAATCTTTTTGGACTGAAGCAAAATGTTATTTCATCTCACAAGAAAAAAAACCCAACACTTTTCCCAGAGCCTTTTAAGAACACTAACGTAATAACTGCGCCACCTAGTTTAGGTACTGAAGTCATGTGGTTCTAAAATCTAAAGGCTTGGCTGGTCCCATATCTTTAAGAGAGGTAGAAAGCAGTCCAGAGCCCCTGCCTTTGTTCTGACTACTGCACTAGCTCTCAATGAGCCTTTGAAGATGCCTGCTTCTGTTGCATTATTAATTCGGGTTTCAGGTGGGCTAATAATGCCTTATTTATGGAGGAGGTTAGCACACAGTTGCTAGCAAGTTGCAATTCACATAAAAACCCATACTCGGCACAAACCTCCCAGTGCAGACTATCTTTAGGAAGCAGACGGTGGTCATTACTTCCACACTAACAGACTAGTGAACGGCACCAGAGGCAGCTTGCAGTCCATACTCAGTATATTTTAAAATCAACAATAATGCTTTTGTCACTGTTTTGCTTTAGGTTGTTTTTCCCCAGTCAAGGCTTAATCTACACGGAACCCTGAAACTTTGTTCATGGAACTTTATAGACTGAAAGGGGGACTAAAGTCACAACAGAATTATGACAAAACCTTTCTGATGACTGCTAAATATACAGAACCTACCTGGGACTTGCTAAAAGAGTATGACTTAGTGGCTTATTATTTATCATGGAATGCTTGCTCTGTTTCTATACTTGTCCCAAAATATCTGTTATTGGCCAGTCTAGCCAGAATACTGAAGAAGTGGGTGGTTGATCCGATCCAGCAGTTTGTTAGCTAAGATGGCTATGAGAAAAGGGTGGGGAGATTTGGCTGGTTTTAACAAATTGGCTTGAAAAAATGTTGCCCATATAGTTGTACCAATAAAACTGCAGTTACAGTACAATCACCTTCATGCTTAACCAGAATTTACTTTGGAGTTTTTGCTACTGGTTTACTCTTACACTTAGATGAAGGCAGGTCTCTGCTTTAGGTGTATTAGTGTAGTGGATATATCAGAAGTTGCTACACAAACCCTTACAGTACAAAAAAACCCCCCAATATGTAAGATGATTTATTTATTAGAATACTCGTAAAAGCTCAAGTACTGGACACTGTATTATTATTAATACACATTATTATTAATGTTATTAGGAAACTTTTGGGTATCTTTTTAAATTACTGTTTGAAATTAAATGTAGAAGATAAAAATAGATTGCAAAATGAACGTGATAAATGCAATATCTAATCTTTATATAAAATAAAAATAATGAAAAAACAGTACTGTGGAAAGGGCTCCGGGTGTCCTGGTGGACAGAAAGTTGAACATGACTGAGCAGAGCTCTGGCAGCCAGGAGGGCCAACCCTGTCCTGGGGGGCATCAGGCACAGCACTGTCAGCCAGGCAAGGGAGGGGATTGTCCTGCTCTGCTCTGAACTGGGGCAGCCTCACCTTGAGTCCTGTGTGCAGTTTGGGGTAACACAATATAAGAAAATTATTGAACTATTAGAGAGAGTCCAATGGAGGGCAACAAAGATGGTGAAGGGCCTTGAGGGAAAGCCGTATGAAAAGCAGCTGAGGTCCCTTGGTCTGTTCAGCCTGGAGGAGAGGAGACTGAGGGCAGACTTCACTGCAGTTACAACTTCTTGTGAGGGGAAGAGGAGGGACAGACACTGATCTCTTCTCTGTGGTGACAGTGACAGGACCCAAGGGAATGTCCTGAAGTTGTGTCAGGGGACGTTTAGGTTGGATATCAGAAAAAGTTTCTTCACCCAGAGAGTGGTCGGGCACTGGAACAGACTCCCCAGGGAAGCGGTCACAGAACCAAGCCTGACGGGGTTCAAGAAACATTCAAACAACCCTCTTGGGCACATGGTGTGACTCTTGGGGCTGTCCTGTGCAGGACTGAGAGTCGGAGTTGATAATTCTTGTGAGTCCTTTCCAACTCAGCGTATTCTGTGATTCTTTTAAAATTCAATAGTATATAGGATACAAATACATAAATAAAGATACTTTCCTTGGTGTGCAGGGATTGTCTCAACTCCACTGATGAAAGCAGGGGTGCTAGATTAGGGACTGCTTAATATTTCCTGGGAGATTCTTCCCAGGAAATGTGAATGAATGTAATGTGAATGAATGTAACAGAGATCTCAAATCTTATGCAATTAGTTTTTCCATTCACTTCCAGTGCAAATTCAAGGGCATGATTTCAACTGTAGTCTGGGAATATATTACTCGTATTAAACAAAGAACCATGAGAACCTTATGTTGTGATCCTTTGCCATATGTTTCATGGCTTACTACAGCTCTGGAAGTAGTAAGGTTGATCAGTGACTGAACGATGATCCGAACATGGTGTTGAAAAGAGAACCTGTAGCTTAGAGCTTTGTTGTCTGCTCTGGAACTCAATTCCACTGCCTCCAGCTGCGACTTGCTCATTTTGTGAAGTGCCTCAGGAATCTGTGTGAGGCTCAGCCAGTAGGTGCTTCTCAGCATGGTGTGATTTAGCAGATGAAAAGTGTGCAGAATATAGTTTTACTTTAACAGTTTCTACAGTGATCATTTTCCTGTGGTGTTCAATTATGTGTTTCACAGTAGCCAGTATCTCCAGACTCTGTTTATTTTCCTTCCTTGGAGACAGTCTGTCCGTGCACAGATTCTTTTCCCGGAAATAGAGAAAGATAATATGCAATGTTGACCAGTACAAATCTATAAAGTCTCACACAAAACCTGAGTTTTTTTCATGACTCTGCAGGTGTACAGGTATGAGAGGAATTCTGAGCATTTTTACCTTTCTTGCTTCTGTATGCTCTCAGAACTGTCCATTTTAGCACTATGCTGGAAAGCACAAAAGACAGGTTTTTCCAGATCATATGTTGACAAAAATATTACTGCTGCAAGATGAAAGAATGATCAGCTGAACTTCCTTTCAACTAGGAACAATCAGACTTTCATCAAAGTTTCTGTAAAACATTTGTTTCTACAACATAAAGACATGAACAGAAGTGTTTTAGAGAAATGAGTTCCATTTAAAATGGACATAAAAAATGTTTCTGGAATCATTTATTTTAACTTGTTACCTGTTGAAAAATAAATGCTCTAAAATATCTTCTTAGTGTCTGAAGACATGATATAGCATAATTTGTAGCTAAAAAGAAAGCTATCATAGAAAGTTGTGAGCAGCAGAAGTGTTACTCTGACTGCTCTGGGTTAATCCTAACTGGCATCTGTGTCCCAACCGGACACTCACTCGCTTCTCCCTGGAACAGAATGGGGAAGACAATCAGGAAGATAAAAACAGTTTAATAGGTAAAGCAAAAGCTGCACACACGAGCAAAATGGTATAGGGAATTCATTCACTGCTCCCATTGGCAGGCAGGTGTTCAGTCATCCCCCGGAGAGCAGGGCCCCATCACACATACCATTACTTGGGAAAACAAATGCCTTAACTCAGAACAACCTCATTTCTTCCTCATCCCTGCTCCCCTCTCCCTCCCCTTATGTGCTGAGCATGGCACCATATGGTCTGGGATATCCCTTGGGTCACTCAGGGTCACCTGTCCCGGATGTGTCTCTTCCCAACTTCTTGTGCACCCCCAGCCTCCTTGCTGGTGGGCTGGAGTGAGAAACAGAAAAGGCCTTGGCCCTGGGTAAGCACTGCTCAGCAATAGCTGAAACATCCCTGTGTTATCAACACTGTTGTCAGCACAAATCCAAAGCACAGCACCATGCGAGCTGAAAAAAAGAATTAAATCTACTCCAGCCAAAACCAGTACACTGACATTTATATTTCAACCTCAATAAGAGTAAAACCAAAGCTTCTGATGTTGATAAATATGTTTTTTTAATGCCAAGCAAATAATATATTGTAAGTTTATAGTAGTGAATAGGAAGGTGACTCATAAAATGAGAACTGTTTAGATGTTACTGCCCTAGGCAAACTAAAATTAGTTCAGGCTTGCAGCACATAGGCATTCAATAATTTTGTGTCTAGATTTTCTTGCTTGGGGCAACTACCTATATGTTAAAGTTGGTCTGTGATCAAGGGCCACAGACCTAGCAGTAGCCTTTTTCTTTGTACACTAAGGTCAGTTATTTAAATATCACAGAAAAAAGGTAGAATGAAATACAACACAGGAGGACACATTTTAATATATACGTAGGTGTAGATATAGATTGCTTTTGGCAATTTGAATTGCCGTTTTCTGAGTAGATGTTAATTGGATGGTTTGAATGCTGAATACATATTTCTGTTAAGCATGGTATTAAATATGTAGGATGCTGGTCAGACCATTTCTGCTATGCATTAACATAGCTTAGCACTTTAACAGAAAGCAAGCAGCTTGAAGAGCAAGAATACAAAAGGCCATGTATTTTGGCAATGCTGCTTCTTATTTCTGCTAGGGAAATAACAGAAATCTGACGTTCTTTCTCTTCCAAGCTTGACATTCTTGTCCAGCTTGTATAAAGGAAATATATCTCCAGAATTACACATTCAGAGAGTATGTTGTGGAAAAGCCTCTTGTAAGTTAGCTTGAAACAGTTGTCTGGAGTATTGCATCATATTTAAGAATATTAAATATTCCTTATATTCCTTATAAGTCTGTAAGATAACACCAACCTTAGGTGGATAAGTGCACAAGCATGATGCAGCTGCTGTATTAGCCAAGTGACTTGTCAGAGGGGTGCAGTATTTTTATTTTCTCCAGGCTGCCCAATTGTGCCAGATAAATGAAACACTGGCCTCCTGCCTAAAATCTGAGCTCTCAAGAAGAGGTGCAGTTAGTATATCTTCACTATACTAAGATGGGAGGTGATGGGAAAGTTTAGTTTAAAAAAAAATAATGCTTTCTCAAGTTCCGTAGTAGTATATGCTGTTGCTTTTAGTAGTACTGCAGCTTATGCATTAAATATGTCAGTTATAAGTATTGACAGTATGATCCTAAATGAAACTACTGCAGGGAGCACTTAAAATCATCTATAACATGTCGTTAGAAAAGTTACCTGCATTGGTGTGTGTTTCTCTGTTAAGAATGTACAAATTTGAAGCAATTTTGGTATACACTTGTCATAAAGCTCTGATCCAAAGCATTGCTATGGCCGTTGCACATGACTATCCATTTAAACACAGCTGTGAAGCCTGTCATTACCTCTCCTGAACACACTTTCCAAAGGTTGACGTGCTGTACTGCAAATCATACTGCAATGTCAGTAAGAATGGTTGTACCTTTTAAAGTAATTATTGTCTTTTAATGACCTCTTTCTCTATTGTTTCCACTTAGTACTTGATAGATTTACAAAGCTATTTTAAACATTGGATAAGGATTCCTTAATAAATGCTCACATATTGTTTATATGTATATGTATATATGAAATTTATTAAGAATCCAATATTTGAAGCAGGATGTCTAATTAGTTTATAAAAATTAATTTTTCAGTGTGGCTTAGTACAGGAAACGCTCATGAATTCCCTTTGGTCATTACTTTGTACTTCATCACCTACTCATATTAGTAAGAGTTCAAATTAGGAAATGCATTATTATTTCAAGCAAGACATGGAGTATTGCTATTCCAATGTGACAGTCAATTTAGCATTAATAATAGAACTTAAGTTCTGCAGTTTTTTATGCCCTTTTGCCTGAACCCAGTGATTGGCATATTTAATGTAATCTTACACTGTAGCATGGTTGACCATTGGGAATATTTTTAGCCTCAGCCATCCAATTAAGTACAGGGGATCTGGGATCAAAATCCACCACAGCCCTCATTTGGAATTAACTACAGCACTATGAGAAAAATCATCTGAAGAAAATTATTTTCTACCATGTAGAAATGGCTGTCTAACTATTGGAAAAGATTGCTAAATTTAGCTTTTCTTTTGTAGAAGCTTTCCTTGCAAATGTAGCAAAGAACAGGAATCCTGTAAATATGAGGCTGCTGGAACTGCGTGTATATACAGAGCAATATTTACCTGCAGAAAATGGTTCTCCTCCTCAGGCTTCTGCTGTTTGCCTGAACAAGGCTGTCATAACCCCAGCAGAGCAGGGCTGCCAAGGTGTCCCATTGAACCAAGCAGATAGAGTGAGCAGCCTCCTGGGAACTCAAAATCATTGTTCAGTGTCAGAGACCGAATATAGACTCTGAGCTGTTAGTAAATGGAGTGCTTTTATACAGATAGCTAATTTATAAAAGACTTGTGTTAATTTGCTGCTTATCTTGAGTTATTATGATTTTATGCACCATTATCCTTTTTTACATTTGTTTAAATATCTAGTATCTGCTAACACATGGTGTTTCAGTCCTTAGGGGAATGCTTGCAACTGGAGCTGTTTTGTTCTCTGCTCTGTAAATCCTTTGATGTATCCACTGAGAAAAGTTTAATGTTCTGATATACAAATGAATGATGTGGCACGGTCACTTCTGGTTCTACTAGGTTGTGGGAAAGTACAGTATTACTTGGGGTGCCCCTGGGGAATTGTGTGAATGGGAATTTATCCTAGACAATTATCTTTGTCTATGCACAATGCCTGTGTGTTCTCTTATATGTAGGCTCTATGAAATGGAGGAGCTGAGGTGTGGAGTATGACAACTGCAATATAAGGTTTGCTTTGGACTACAGGTCACTTGTGCTCAAGGCTTTTAATCTGGTTCACATGAAGGATCATTAAAGCCATACTCTCCCAGCTACTGGCAGCGCTGAAAGTCATTTCATACAACGATGCTTGCAGCAAAGTTCACATATGGTCTGATAAGAGGGGAAAGCGAGACTGAAAGGAATGTGAAGAGTGAAAGTGGAAAACATAGAATAAGGAGAAACAACCATAGGGATGGAAAGCTGAAAAACATTCAGCCTTGGAGGCTGGTAAAGGAGTATGCGAGAGTATAGGAGGAGGAAGAAAAATAGAAGGGCAGAATGAGAAATGCAGATATTCAACGTGAGACTAAAGAGACTGATAGCATTTTGGGTATAGGAAGGAACATAATTTAATTTTATATGAGCACAAAAAACAGGACAACTTATTTTTTGATTCTGCATGGGATATGACTGTAATTTTGTCTATAGAAATGTATGTTTTTAATAGGTCTTCATTTTTTTTCAGTCTATGAGTGTTGCTTGTTGATGTAATTTCACCTAGAATTCCTTAAAATGTTATCTGGTTTCAGACTTAATTTGAGTAATCTCTGTGAACAGCAGAATAGTAGACTCAGGTGAAACATTAACATTTTCAACAGGAATTGTGATTTCTATTTTTCATTTTACAATAGTTTAGTAAGGACAGTGAATACGCATCTTACTTTAGTGAGCTAAATTTTGTTGCCATTCTTGTCCCTATTCCCTCCCTTAATATTTTGTGTATTCTTCTTGTAAAAAAATCAAAGGCTGTTAAAATGAGTGGACCATTTAATAAAGAAAGGCATATTGAACTAGGGAGCCATGCTTTTTTAAAAAAAGGGAGAAAAATGAAGAATGTATTCGGGAAAATGTTTGGTTACCATTCATATTCCTTTCCATGGAGTTATCTGGTAAAATGTTCTCTCCCATCCTGAGATAAAATAGTTTATTTTAGTAAGCTGGAAAAAACCCTAAAGAACAGTGTGCCAGGGAACTGCTCTACTAAATTATCACTGAGGGTCATGCAGTAGTCAGTAAACATGAAGGGCATGTTTTTAGACCAATCCATGCTTGAAAAGTGCAATTGAGAGTAAAGGTACGTCTTTAATGATTGTTCTGTAACTCTGTAATTACTCTCAAAGTGTTCCCCTTCCTGTAGATAAATGATGTAGAATGAAATTCCTGAGCTTATTTTCCTATATACTGGAGAGATGTAGAAGAAGGGCAAAATAGTGGATAAGCCCCAAATTTAGTGAAACTTGGTTTCACGTGCAAAGTTACATGACTTAACAGAGGAAGGGCTGCTCTGCTTCTGCTCAGTTTCCTTTCCAGTCTGAAGAAGCGAGGGTAAGACAAGATTTTGCAGCACCTGTGCAAGGTTGTGTGGTCAATCCAAGGACGTTGACAGCACCACTGTGTCAGGTCTTCCCCAGGAACCAACGTGCCCAGGCAGTGGTGAAGTGAAGTGGTGTAGGCAGGATACCAAGGCATGATGTATGGCTGTGCACACTCCTGAGTGAGGGTGTGGGTAATGATCTTGCTGCCTTGTGATCAAACTAATGGAAGCAAAGTGGAGCCTTGTCTTCGTTGGAGCTCATTATATCTTGATGTCAGCAATAGGCTTTTCTAACAGTGGAGATATTGACAATATTTTGTGGGGGGGGAAGTTTATAAAATTCTCTGGAATTATCCAGCTGCTTCACAACAGATAAATTGAAGAGATTAAATACAGACTTTTTTTTAACACAATACACATATTAAATTAGTAAAGCATGATGTTTTATGTAAACTTTATTTCTAAACTCAAGTCTCAACAGAGCAGTATGATGATTTCCACAGAGCAGTATCTCTGTTTAATTACTATTGAATTGCAATCATTACTGGCTGGGAGGTATTTTTATATAATTTCTGAGTAAATCATTTGCATTTTGAAGACCGCTTCATCAACGAGTAAACTAACTTCATAAATCCAAACTGAACCCATCAGACTCTTTTACTGCATACAGCAGAATATACTAATTATTAAACTGGCAGTATGTGAGGAAAAGGTGGCTGAAATTATTGGGTAATTTGGGTTGCCGTCACTGAAGACTGAACTACAAGTCTACTCCTATATATGCTAGGTCTGACTAGTTTCGTATCTAAACTTTCTGCAAGGTACAGTATCAAATTACCTTGCAGTGAATGAACATTAAACAACCTTCTAGTATATTTTCATAGATTTTTAGTAGGACATAATGCCAGTTTGGTTCTTCGTGATGTTAAAAATAATAAAAAAGCTGCAATATCTTAATGCACTACTGAGTATGAATTATTCATCAGCAAGACAATTTCTCTTAAAAACTTGTGATTTGGCAAGAAATATATAGGTCAGAAAAAATGACTAGGATATGAGGCTAATGTCAACAGTGGATGCTGCAATGCATGAATTTTATGTACTATATTATCTTTTTCCTGCCTCATGCCTATCATTCCTATTAACTTGATCATAATCCAGAAAATGCACTCCTGAGTTTCCCAATCTGATGCTTTGGGATTTTTAAGAGTATATGCAGAAGTTTCAGTTGCAGCAGCTTTCTTTTAAAAGGCAGGTGGAAAAGGCGTTGATGAGTCTTCACTTTCATTGAATTCATCTGACTTCAGTTGAACTGTCTAAAAATTCAATATTTAGTAAAGCTACCTCTCTGCATTCTTTGTATGGCTGAAAATAGTATAAAGGAATTCATGAGGTCAAATTTGGTATATTTAAAACAGTAATAAATCATAAAGCAACACTACAAGGGGTAAACAAGGCTTTTCCCCTTAACTGCTGGTAATCTTAAGCAACAACAATATTTGATACCGCGAGTGTACTTTGAAATGATAAATCGTGGAATTCTTTTTGTGGAGTCTCTGACATATTATGAAATTGTGACCTGACATCTTCCCTTTCTTAATATAATTAAAAATATTCAGTGATTGTAATAAAGTTCTGACAAATGGCAATTAGATGAAATTGCTGTGCAATTCCCTGAACTAATTTAGCAAGCTCTTCTTTAACAATACTTATTCAGGCATGAACTGCATGTAAACACAGCAACTGCTGTACTGCTTGTAAGGATAGAAAGTTGGTAATTGCCAGTGGCCTTATCTTTGTAGCATAAATCAATGGTCATTGTATAAAGACCTGACTGATACAAAGAAAATGGATGTGAATGAATCTCATATTTTTCCTGCACAGTGATACATCTTCAACATAAGAAGCAGAAACTGCCAACAGCTCATTTAAGAAGTCAGTGTTGAGTACTATGGAAATTGTTTGAATTCTGTCACACAGAGGACAGAATAAAGTGTTTTCCATATCCTGTGGAGTGCACACATTATTAGTTCCTGAATATCAAAAGAGAGAGCACAAAAGCCACTGCTATGCTATCATTTGGTTCAGGCTTCTTAGTGGTTGAATATAGCACAGTTTATGGATACACAACTGAGTTGAGCAACCGTATCGAGGCTTGAGCTCCCGAGCCTCCTGCAGAGTTAGATGCTGTGTGTTAAGCAGCATCTGCATAAAAAGTTTTCAGGGTCAAAACTAGCTATCTACCTAGATTCCATGTGCTCCTCTGCTATACATGGAGTTTTATGTCTATTGTTTTTCTGCAGATGATTAAATATCATTTTAAAAAGGGATGTTGACACTTAAATTCCCACATCCCATTTACCTTTCTGGGGACTGCAGAAATAATAATAACAAAAGGATCAAGGGCTGTTGTGACAGCTATAAATGGCTATAGAACCACATATAGATATACATAGTGTTCTTGCAATTTTTATTTTAGTGGCTGAATTCCAAACATTGGTTAATTTCTTTCACATTTTACCTTTCCAAGTTAAATTTGTGTTCATTTTACCAAAAATATTAATATATCACACTCAAGGCATTTTGCAGTAGATTTACAAAATCTACTTGGTTTCTAATCTAATCAGTAGTCTGAGTTAATTTCAAAAAAAAAGTTAATATGCTAGGAAATAACTTTCAGGACTGAACAAACATTGATTTCTTGATGAAAATAATTCTAAAATACAATTATTGGTCATGGACTCAATTGTTTCCTTTTTTTTTGTTTGTTTAAATTTGGTAATACAATGAATGTCAGTGACTGAGATCTGTGAGACTTGCTGATGTGATTTTCCAGCCATCAGTTCCAGGAGTTTTGTGATGGGGAGAAACATAAAATTCGTATATGGAAAACCATGAAAGGCATCCCAGAAGAACTGAAGTACTTGAAGTTCTAGACTGAATGATTCATTTAACTGTCATATCTGCTGTAATAATACTTTCTTCTTTTCCAAAAGCTTATTTTATGACTTTTCTTATGGGGAAAAAACCTAGAACCTGCTGGAGCCTTTTCTAGAATTCTTGTGCTAGTTTCTTGCACAAGTGTCGGCCCAGTGACATTTCTCTGCTGCAGAGGGAGTGCTGAAACTGTGGCATAGGGTTTCTGTCTGCTTCCCAGCACTTTTGTGAATCACCCAAGAAATTTCTGCTTTGCAGAGAGAGTAAAGAGCAAGAAAGTTGCAGGTCCTGATCTTGTGCAGTTGACAGATGCAAGAGGGGGAGTTGGTTAACTGAAAGAAATTGTTAAAAAAAGAAAAGAGTCTAAGGGAACAGACAAGAGGCTTTCAATGGAAATGTGCTCCAGAAAAATGTTAACTCTGGTCTCAGGCAGAAGCTATGATTATAGAATGAGAATAAGCAAGTGGGAAAAAACAGAACAGAGACACTAAATAGGATCACATGGTAAACAATCACATTTTTAGTGTAAACAAATTATATCCTAAATGGATTTTAGTGCTTTGCATGTTATTCTGGAATTGCAGTTCAAGACAACTGGCCAGAATATTCTAATGTACATTCAAATATGTGCTTTAAAAAACCACAGTATTGAGGAGATTGGCAAATCGTTAATGGTAGAAGTGGAAGAGATGAGATATTCCTCTAAAGAACTTTTCCCTGCATTTCCTGTACTAAGACAGGTAATTTTATCTTGTCTTTGCTCACATATCCAGGTCTGTTTTCACTCATAGTATCTTAGGTTTACAATCAGTTTCATTTGCTCTTCTTAGTTCCTGAGTTTAAGTACTGCCTGGCCTAGAGTATAGCCTGCAACTTGAAATGACTTTTGTTTTAGTCATTGCTCTGAAAAGTAATTTAACTGATTTCTCTACTGACATTCTAAATGAAGGGTTGCTAATCACTTCCAACAAATTTTGTCCAGTTTTCATTATAACACTCTGTAGGGCTGAAAACCATAGCACTATACGAGACAGTGTCTTTCCATAAAGCTTACTACCAATCTAAATTTGCTCAGCTTCAGGCAGTAAAATACATTTTTTATTATCAGAAAGTGAATGTTGTGGAATTTCAAAACATTGCATGAAATTTGGATTGATTTACTGTATTTGATAGAATTTTAAGATTATGTTAATATCTAAATGTTTTTCTCTTTTTACAATATGCATTGCAGTTTGCCTGAAAAATATAGCTAAATCAGTAACAGGCAGAGAAACAGTCTTTGGACACAAGTGTAATAACACTTAAACTGGGATGTACATAAATAGACAATTCTCTTAAGTGAAAATTTTGCTGGGAACCAACTTTTGTGTAGTTTGTTTCAATTGACTGGTCTCATAGTGTATTGATAGGTTGCTTTGTTCATTTACAGACAGAGTAAACATTTCAGGGTTACAGATACAGTGTGATCTCTGGAATGAACACTTCTTTTTGTTTTTAGTTCAGAGAAACAGGATTAAATATGGGCACTTGTATAGCTTTCTTTAGGTGATGAAGCTCCTTCAGAAGGACTTACATGAACATGAGCTATTTGTAGTGGCTTATTTGTTAGCACTTTGATAGTGAAGATCACTGTCATTTAATGGTTCCTTTTTATTTAATGTAGAACCTGAACTGGTGATTTAGAAATATACTTGTTTAAAGGGCTTATTGTACTACTTATCATACCATATAAACGTTCCTAATTTATTGTTTCTTTGGTTCACTTTCATTTTCTTGTCTTCAGAGTAATTTCATTTGGAGAACAAATAGAAAGATGGATTTGGATATTTCTTTTTGTATGATTAGGTTTAGTCACAGATACACATACCAAGAGATATTTACATCACTAATAGTAGGAATGTACAACATGAATGTACAACCATTTCTGTTCAAACATAGCAGACATAAGCTTTTCACCTATCACATTGTGGTTTCTCATGGCACTAAACGGTATGGATGTACATGATCCCTAATTTGGAATCCAGGAACCAGTCAGGTCCTCCTTCCGCCAGTGAGCTTGACAATGAATTTACAGTGCTGATTTAGGGCAAAAGTCACAACCACAGAATAATTTAGGTAGGAAGGGATCTCTGAAGAATGTATGCCTCACTCTGCACTCAGAGTAGGTGTGGCTTTGAGAAGAATTTGCTTCATAACTTTCCTATGTACTGAGGCAAAGCTGACTGGACAGTATTCTCCATGCTACTTGCCCTTCTTGAAGCAGTGAGTAATTTGTTCTCATTTGCAATCATGCAGAGCCTCCCTCTGCTCCTGTGATGTGTCAAAGTTGATGGAGGTGGCCTTGCAGTGACAGCAAACAGCTCTCTCAGCACACTGGGATGCATCCTGCAAGATCCTACACCCTCCATAGCTCTGATGTCTTCTACTGAGGATGCTGCTTCACTACCACAGACCTCGATTAGGCCCGGGGAACTGGAAGGCCAGAGGACAGGCCTTTCCAGTAAAAACTAAAGCAAAAAGGCCTTTGAGTATGTTGGTCTTTCATCATTAGATGAAAGACACATCTGTATCACAGAATGATTAGATCCCTTGTCCTACTGAACACTGTGCCACACACTCTTTAGTCTGTCTTTTGCTGCCTGAGTAATTCAGATGTAAAAAATCTCCCTTCACCCAATTCACCTCCCTCACTTTTTTCCAATTCCAGCTGTGCTATGATTTTCTTAACTCCATTCCTGCCTGCAGCACAACGTTTCTAAATATGTCATGAGTAGTGTGTCCCTGCCCCATCGGCTGGGTACTTTCCTTTTGTCTTTTAGACTCAGATAGGAAGTTACGGTTTATCTCTGCTGGCCTTCCTCTATGCTTGCTTCGCTTTCCGCATGTCTGAATGCATAGAGGAAGGTTCCCTTGGAAATCAAGTAGCCTTGCTGTGCCTCTACTTTCCAGGGCTGTTGGCAATGGGATCCTGCTAAGCAGATCCCTAGACATTTGAAAATCAGTTCTCGTGAAATACAGGGGTTCAATTCCATTATTTATAATTCTTCTGCTTTTCTTGCTTATTTTCTTCACGAATTTAAACTTCATAGTTTCATAGTCATTGCAGCCCAGGCTGCCCTTGGCCTTCACATCCTTGACCAGTTCTTCTATCCTGTGATGAACGGGCTCAGCAGATCATCTCCCTAGTCAGTTTGTCAATCACCTCCATCAAGTAAACATCATAAGCGCGCTGCAGAAGCCTTCTGCGTTGTTCACACACAAGTTTATTTCCTTCTCAGTGGGTATCATGTTGGTTGAAGTTCCCCATAAGTACCAGTCATGATCATGAGGTTTCTTTCTGCTGTCTAAAGAAGCCTTCATCTGATTTTTCTTGATCATGTGGTTTATAGCAGGCACCTACAGCAATGTCCCACCTGTTAAGTGTGATCCAAGGCAGCTCTCATCTTATTTCAGCCACTCTTCAACACAGCACAATTGTTCCTTCTCATCTTTCCAGAAATATAATTATTTTACATCATGTGGATATATACTTACATTAAGACAGTAAGAAGTTTGGAAAAAAAAAAAAGAAGAAAGAAGACAAAACCAATTCGAGCCCACTCATTTACATGCGATAATCCTCAAATTTGCTAAACTTAATTCCACATTTGTTCTAATCTGGGTAAAAGTACAAATTACATAGTATTTCTTATGTGAACACAGTAGATTATTCTTTTCATAAGTAACTTTCAGTTTTCCAGGCTTTTCTGGATCAGAGTGTAAAAGCATAGAATTGTAATTGAACAATATCAGTTTTGGTAGACAACATTTTAATATCAGTATAAACCAGTAAGGTGGTGATGTCACTCTTGTACAGTGAGGAAACCAGTGAGGGGTTTTTGTGACATTTACAATTTATTGAGCATCTCGCAGTCACATTTACAGTTTTAAGCAGGGACAAAAGTGGGCTATAAACAACTATAAACAAGAAGATAGAACAAGTGTAGACAAGCATAATGCAGTGTTTTTTATAGTGAAATTCATTGAGCAGAGACATTCATTTCAGTGTAAATCATATGCTTTATTAAATTCTTGTCAATTCTTCTATTTTTCTTTGTTTGGGTTATTAGCATTCATATTGATGTGCCCATCCACACGCTGAAGTTTATAGATCCCCTTGAGTTCTCTATGCCAATAGGCACCTTAAAGTTTAGGTGGAATGAATGCTCATTAAGAGCTGGATATAATTTATTTCATAATCTTGATTTTTAAAAATCCCCATAAGAGCTGTACTTTCCTAATAGCAGGATCTGAAAATTTTGTTTCCTTTATTACTTTATGAATGTTAGAGATTTTCTCCCTCTAGTTTCTTCAGCTGTGTATTCATGATGTTTTAATAAGCAATGCTTTTCATTAACTAAATAATTATTCTATTAAATATGGATTAAAAAAGATAATCAAGGATCACAAGAGAACTATGTAATTTTCAATTTTGGATACGTAGGAAACTCAGGAAAAATAATAAATTTTAAATTATTATTATTATTTAATCCCATTAATGTATCAGAACAAATATGAACCCACAGAGATGTAAAAGAAGACATTTTACTTATAGGGACAGTGAAAAAGGTATGGAAATTATTCCTCTTTCCTTTTGCAGTACATTGCTCTTTTTTTCACCACATGTATTAGTCAGCTAAAGAAATTGATCAATTATTCAAAAGAAACAGAACTGGTGAACCAGTCTGTCTGAAACCAAATATCCAGCAAAAAGACTGAGTAATACCTTTCCAATAAAAGGTAAATCAGACACTCTTTTTTTTCCAGAGTGCCACTGACCAAATTCTTGTCTCTGCATAGTACACAAAGTGAAAAGGGTGAAATCATGAAGGGCTGTATCTGCTTTTCCAAGTTAAATGCAGAGCAGCCTGAAGTATAAATCTTGTTTAGGGAGGCAAAAGGCCATACTGGGCAGTTTAGGAACCTAATTACAAATTAAGTCTAATAGAGATCAGAGCAGAATTTAAAAAAACACCGTGTCTCAACAGTGGGGTTTAATAGTACCTTTATTCTTGCATTCTTACAGATTTGTTAAATAGTTTTCTGTTGATAATAGAGGCTCTTCTTTGGTACCAGTAGAGGGATTTTGTTTTTCTGGATTGACACAGTTAATTCAGCACTCTTTTTTGTTACTGGGTTTTTTTTTCAAAGAAGTATGAACAGCATATATGTGACATTTATTGTATTACATTTTGTAATTTCTCAGTGAGACCTGAAACATAGATGAAAGCAAAGCAGAGGTGCAACCTAGCAAAATTAATGTGCTCTGAGGAAAAGCCAGGGAATACTTTGTAAGTATTTTAGGAATCTCTGAAGTGCTATATATGTAAGAACAACTGATGAAAATCAAAATGAGTATATTTTACTGTTACACTGTTGTGGTTAATATAAGATTAATATTTCACTGTTGAGGGAAAAGTCATAAGCACTGTAAGTTAAAATATTTCTTTTCAGGGGAAATAGAGGGAAATAAAGAACAAAAGACAATTATTCTAAAGACAATGCAGGCCAAAACAGCTTAAGCAGACACTTATCCATATGTTTCTTTCAAACACAGAATTTGGTCATAAAATCTGCTTTGATTCTAATCTGTTACTCATACAAAAAGAAAGAAAACTTCTAAAACTTTGGATTAACAGCATGAATAGCAAAAATTTTAAGCTCAACAATTTCCAAAGAACAATCTCATAGAACACGGAAGTTTATTTCTTCCAAGGAAAGGTGTTTTGATTTCTCAACTATTGCAATTTCAAATTCAGTTTCTTGTGTGCTTAAGATATAATAAAAAAATTCAATCTTCTGCCACTTTTGAAAGTAATGCGAGAACTTCAGATATTGCCAAAATGACAAGTTGCTCCTAGCTGTTGAAAGTAATGCCAGGACTTCAGATATTGCCAAAATGACAATTTGCTCCTAGCTGCCAGAACAATAAATCACTTAAATATCTAGAGCTTGATCAAAAAAGGAAGTGGCATTAATTATGTGTTTTCAGTAGGAAACTTAGAGGATAACAGTATGTCTCTAATTCTCACCACTTACTCAATCTTCGGGGAATGATCCTTGATGCTTAAGTGTTCAAGTCCATGTAGCCTGCTTGAAAAACAAAAAAAAATTAAAAGTTCTGGATGAAGGAATAATTAGCTTTGAGTTCTATTCCAGTTTAGGCTTGAGATGTCAACTGGCTTCTTTAACAACCTCAAGCATTTATAAGCAAACTAAGAAGTGGAACTTAATACAAATGAGTAGGGAATTAATAACTAAAAGACAGTTTAAATTTTGTGTATGTATACATAATGTATACACATAATTCCATATGAATTGTGCTATAGAAATTGAAGAAATTTTTGGTTTGAATATGGTTGTACATGTGGCAGAAGAGTTTCCTTTTCAATCCTAAATGTAGTATTTTTTTCTAAACTCGGATACTGGTTAGCTTGGTGGTCCAGGACAATGTGCAAAACGGACCTTAGTGCTAGTAGTGTCTCATGAGGATGACTACAGCCATGGCACAGTGCCTTTTGCGTGGTCTGCAACTGTACACACAAATGTCTTAATCAGGGGCTACTCTTGCACACTTGTGAAAACCAAACTAAGAAGAGTGTAGAATTAAACTGTTTTCCAAAAATATTTTGAGCAACCAATGTGGCTTGAAAATATAACCTGCAGGTTGCAGTTAGGATTAGAATCCCAGAATTACTTGATATAATGCATAGGCTCAAAAGTAGCTATTCTTAGTTCTGGAAAGGCCATTAACAAGAGCTAAGTGATTTATATGCTTTTCAAAAATCCCAGAATATTTTAATTTTTTATAGAAATTACTTAGTAAAGGGAAACTATTGCTCCTTTCACAGAGAGTGCTTGAAAGACTTGACGGAGAAGATAAAAAAAAACTGGTTTGTGTCTGTAATTACTGTTTCTGGTGACTGGCTACTTCTTTAGGTTTATTTGGGGGGCAAGTATTTTTGGGATGGAATGGTTTTTGTTCGAGTTTATTTTTTTGGTGGTGGTGGTGTTGTAGTTGTTGTTTGTTTTTTGGTTTTGGGGTTGCGGGTTTTGTGGTTGTTTTTTGTTTAATGCTAAACTTTTAGAAAATTCTTTATTCATAACAAAATTCATTCCCAGAACTATTTTTGTTGCCTTACACAGTTCAGCAGCAAACACAATTTTCTCTGCTTTCCTCTATCACCATATGTGCATAAGCCATATCTATAAAGTACCATCATTTTAACATTCTTCCTTAAGTTTATCAGCATCATTTTTTCCTTATATTCAAGGGATAAATCGGCTATAGTAAGACTGCTCTCAAAAGAAGTTTAGCATGTGGCAACAGTGAATTTCAGAGAGTAGTTTTAAAAGAAACTACAGTGGAGTACAAGCGAGTTCAAAGTTAATACACAGGGCACACTGAATCAAATAACCAAATGAAAAGATGAGAATGTATTTTCAAGATTTTTTAGTTGTTGGTTTGTTTTTTTTTTTAAAAAAAAACCCCAGTCATCGAAGAAAGAATTACTTTTCTTGCTGGAAACCATGTAATTGAAATAGACGCGCAAAAACAAAGTGTCAACTAGCAAGTTTTCCTCAAACAAAGGTGTAGAAGCTGGCTGAAGTGCTGTGGCTATTCAGTCTCCTTCATTATTTCACCCAGTTTCCTGACAGAAAATTCTGTGATTCACAGCAGGTAAGTCTGTTTCTGCTTGGCGCAAATAAGATATGTTGCCAGCCTAACTACCCTCATTTCTCCAAAACATGAGTAAGGAACCTATCTCCAAACCTACTGGAAAATCCAGTATCACAAAAATTTAGAATAAAATTACCATGTTGCAACAATAGCCTCATAATATTGGGAAGATAAAATCAAAGCATTAGATGTGAAGATTACTGTGGAGAATGTATATTAATTGAGTGTGCCAATACATCATTTTATTAAGCCAACAAAAGTAGTGCAAGAGACTTGCAATATATCATGGAGAAGGGCAATAGTAACCAGTGTAAGTGTAATGCTTGCAGATGATCCATTTTCCAGGGACTGCCTTATTAGCAGTCGGGTGCTGAAGCTGAGGCTTCCAGACTGTTGTTGGAAAAGCTGAAATTAGTTTACTAATCCCCATCATCGCATTCCTCTGCTCTCCCTTTTATTGTTTTCATTAAAGATGCAGGTATATAACCTGGCAATATATTCCAGATTCATGCGAGAAAATCAAGTGCTTAGTGTTTGATACCTCAGTGGTGAAGTTTGGGGTCAGGAGGTTTAGAGGCCAGGAAACAATCCATTGCAGGTTGCTTTTTAGTTACCATTTCATGAAAAGATTAAACAGGAATACACTTCACTAGTGCTAGTCCAAAGAGATCATTCCTGATTTAAGTCAGAGATAGCCTTCCTACTTCCACATTCCAGACAGTGGTAAAAACTTTGTAATTTTGTTTTAATCAAGGGCTTTCCACCAGTCAACCCTCTTCCTGCTCCTTTGTGTTATGTCCACATCCATGACTGGGCTCTTGTTTCCAGGTGATAATCAGTATTGCCCCCTTGGCAGTATGTTAAATGACTGAAAGGGGTTCAGAAGAAAAATTCAGTACTGGCATTGGAAATAGTAAATGCAGGATAAGATACTTTTTAAATTATCTGATTGTGACTACAAGCTCATCTTTAGGGTATACTTTTGGGCTTGAATTCACTGATTACTTTTTTCTGGTT
Organism: Callaeas wilsoni; assembly: GCA_013398955.1. Lineage (NCBI taxonomy): Eukaryota > Metazoa > Chordata > Aves > Passeriformes > Callaeidae > Callaeas > Callaeas wilsoni. The sequence continues at coordinate 85,194 of VWPU01009110.1, forward strand.
TGTATGTGATTTTAGTGCATATGACTATGCATATGGAATTTTGATGTGCCTATATTACAGTTGCAAATATTGTGTAAATTTTTATCCAGCTAACTTCTCTGTGGTGACCATCTCCAAATCCTGTTTTAGCTGCATGTTGTGTTTATGCCACCTGTTCCCCACAGATATCTCTGGTTGCCTTCTTAGTTCAAGGGAGAATTGTTTATTACTGCTCTATAGCAGCACAGCATTTCTAATGCTTTCTACAAAACACACCAGTTCACACAGCTCTATCACACAGAGGAATAAATTCATCATCTAGGATGTGCCGACTCTTGCCTCCCACTGATCTGTACGGGAAGGGAAATAGAACCACAGGTGCTTTCCACCTTGGTTTAAGGTAATCATGTTTGGTCAGCAAGAACATGCCTGTTACTGCAAGGTATTGTTGCACAGCTAGGGAGGATGTGCATTTTCATACCTGAGTAGGACTGAACAATTTTAATACTGCTTATACACTGCCCTTGAGAACAAAACAATTGCTAAAATAAATGCATGGTCATCACATGTTTTCTTTATCTAATTATGCAAAGAAACACTCTTAAAATAAAATCATTTTTATTCATTTTTCGGGTCATATGCTTCACTTCATAGTTATAATGTAACTATATCCAATAACATGAAAAAAATCATTGCAGAAGACAATAGACTTAGAAAAGTTTTAAATTGCATAGCTTTAGAAATAAAATGCTGATGCTATCTCCCTTTCAGCAGAACCAAAACCTCACTGTGCATTAATGGATGATGACATTACAGCATTGCAAGGAATGTATAGTCAAAACATAGGCTTCATGACTCCCTGAAACTCACTTTAATGTCATGTCAAAGTTAAAAAGCTGGCTGGAGAAAGCTTTTAAGACGATTTAAGCTTGTTTCAGAGAAGAGCTGTGGACCTCTGGCCTCTGTTGCCACAATGCCAAGGGTAGGTGAGGTTTTCTATAAGGAAGCATTAGTGCGTGCATGGTGTGGCATAACACAGTCTGCCTTTTCTGGGGACTGGAGATTCTAGTACTGTTTAATGGGCAGATGTAGTGTTTTGCTTCTCAGGGTTCCTGTTTTCCATCTATTCTCAGGACTCAAATTATTCATGATTCACAACAGAAGTGACCAGAAGTGACTGCTGATATAAGATGTTTTGGTTTTTTTTTCAGGAAGAGTTTAGACCATTGGATAACCTAACATAATTCTACAACTAGAAAGTATGAATTAATTCTAGTCTATTGTAAAAAATAACTGCTTATGAAGACTTCTATTAGTTGTTACCATCAGTGAGTATTGTAATGGGTTGCCATGAGAGACATTCAGGTGAAAATGATTTATACTGTTCTAAGTTACTCATTTATTCAAACAATTGTAATACATTACAGTATATTGCTCCTGTTTTATTTTCTTATAGGTAGAGAAACAGCCAAAAGACTACCTTTCTGATTTTATACTTGCTTTTAAAATGTTTTGGTGTGAGATGAAGGTGTATAAGAAGGGATTTACAAGGAACACTTTTGAAAGAAACAGAAATCCCTACTTAGAATGGTCTCAAAAAGGGCAAAGAAAGTCTGAGAACAGTAAAAATGTATTCCATCCCTCACAATGGTCCTTGAGTCCTCATTGGTTTTACCAGATATTTTTGTTGTCATATACCAGGATCCCATTGTACAAGGCCTGCACAATTACTTGAGTATACACCTCTGTCTCTACCTATCTGTTCCAAAGACCTTAAACCAGGATCCCCACCAGCTGTAGAAGAATACAAAAGAGTCAATCTAACCCATGAATCCTGAGCCAGGGAAGAAGCCTAAATGCTGAAAATACTTAAGACCAAACATAAACAAGTTAGCTTCTGATACAGGATAGAGAGGTGTTTGGTAATATTTCAGTTCAGAAATACTTGGTCTTCTCATTAATTCTAAAGGAAAAGTCTGAAGGAACTTCTTTTCTGTAAAGGAAAACTGATACAGGACGTTTTGTTTTTTTGAGAGCAGCTGCTACCGCTGCTGTTGACGGCTATCCTTGACACTTCTGTGGCAATACTCCTGAACTGGCCTCTTTGCCATAGGAAAAAGACTTAGTCTCCTGAAGAAATTATGCAATAATCAATGAGACTACTCGTTGTACAGACCATATTTATTAACTGGCTTATTTTAACTATGGCAAAGCTGTGAGTGTATTTGAAGGATAAAACAACCTGCATCAGTTTGCCAAGAAATGAAAACTTAGTGATGATAAGCAGAAAGGAACGGGAAAAATTATGTAAGAGAAGTATATGCACAGGCATACTACTGGAAAGAGCCAATAGTCTGATACTGGAAAGCCAAGATAATACCTGGTTGTGGACAGAGATCCTACAAGAGGATGAGCAGTTAAGGGCATAGATATTATCTGAATTGGATGATTAGTTGTAAACCCAGTTTGTTGGGCTGTGTGACAAGATAAGGATAAGATTAATGTTAATAATTTGACATTTGTGGTACATTGGTGCTTGATCAGGAGGCATTTTCCAAAAGGGATCTAAAATTTGTTGATTCTGGGGTTTGGTACCATATTTTAATTAATTGCCATGTTTCAGGGCCTTTGCTCCTCACCTGCTGACACCAGAACATTTAGTTTCTGTGACTTAATCTTTTTCCTGAGCTTTTTTGTTTGGCTGGTTGGTTTGGTTTGATATTGTTTTCCTCTTATTTTTCTCTGCTTGAAGCGCTTGAGATTATTGACAGGTGAAAATGGGATGTGCAGTGCTTCTAGTCTTGTTGCAAAGCCTGTCAAGTGCTCAGCTATCTTCTGTGCTCAGGAAAGGAGAGCTAGCAGTGGATGGGATGAACAGAAACTGGGAGTACTGAAATTGTTTACCTTTTCCTGCAACATGTCATTTTTTCTCTCCATCATGAAGAAATACTAGCTAAAGACATTCCTTTAGGACTTTACCCCTGGAATGGACATACCTGAACTTTTCTTCTTTCACCCTATGGCCTATTACTTTTTCTGTCACTACCAGTGTACAGCGTGATCACAGGAAGTGCTCTGTGCACTACTTGAGGTTAAAGGCCATTGCACTGATACTTGCAATTGCAGAGACCTAAACCCCTCCCTGAAGACCCTCCTGATTCTTTTTTCTGCTCAGATACATGTTAACACAGGGGTTTTTTTGAGTCATAGATGCTGTGACTGTGCTGATAGGGAATGCTGGACCTTTGTACTAGAGTGAAAGCAAACCAGTGGGAGATCCCAAGTCAGAATTACAGCTTTTTAGGGAAAGTAAGATAAAGGCCATTATACAGAAACACTGGCTTAAATTGACAGAGTTGGGATACCACCTGACACCCTGTCAGGAAGGGTCTTGATAGCAGTCTGATTGAATGGTGGCTGCAGTCCTGTTGCAGTGACAGATGTGGTTCTGTTGAAGCAGTGATGCTGTAGCAGGGTCGGGTGTTCCTCTGAAGGTCCAGTGGTGGTTATGTAGCTCTTGTCCTCTAGGAATCCAGTGGATAAGGCTGCTTGTGGTTTTCCAAACCTCAGATTATATCGAGGTAGGAATGCTTGGTTCCTCTCCCTGGGCGGAGCATCTCATAATGGGATGATGTAATTTTATGAGTCATGCAGTGAGGCTTGTTGCCCCATTAACAGAAGATATCCTTCCAGAGGGAGTTATGAGGGATGGGTCATGGAAGAGATAAAGAACACTGCCCCACCAGCCTTTAGCAGATGGTGATAGAATACATACTTTTCGTTACATCTTACATTGTATCTTAAGACAACCTTTTATAGCTCTGTGGGAAGACAGAGTCCAAACTGTTCCTTGAGGGATTTTTTAAAAGTTCTTGATTCTAACAGTCCAGAGTGCAATACTCTGGGATTGATTATCACCACCAAGCAGTTTGAGTTCTTAGTGATGAGCTGAAATTGAATCATTTTATCGCCAATCGTTTCTGTGGTATGTCTGAGATATGGCAATTTGATTTTATTGAGTGGTTCACATAGGAATTAAATTCCAGAATAAAGTTGCTGGCTTAAGCCAGAAATATTTTATTTATTTGCTAGGTCACTACTACTATATGTGCTACTATTATGCAAGAAGATTTCTCCAATGAAAATTCCTCAGACTGAAAACTACATTTTCCGCCTAATGGGTTCTAAATTATACATAAACTGTGCAATTTTCAGACGTGATGCAAATTCTTCTGTCACAATGTCTTTAATATGGAGACTGTTTCCATTATAGTGACAATTCTGTACAGATGGACTACAATACCTTCAGTTTCAAAAACATCCACTTGTAGTTCTATCACATACCAGCTAAGATTTTTTAAAATACTTCTGCTTATCTTTATCTTGACTAACAGTGATACATACTGTTATAAAAGAGTGGACTATTAAGGTAAAAACAACGTTTGATTCTGGGTTTTTTATAAAAAACATGAAATACCAAATATATGAAGATCTTACCCTTCAATTTCATGAATTTATGCATTGTCTGCTTTTTTTTGTTATTTTATAACCCAGTAATTTGTTTACATAACTATGCCAGCGTGTGGCACCATGGGCAGGTATCTCCCTCTTCCACATTGGCACAAATGCAAAACTACTGCTGGCAGCCATTGGCATTATCCCTCGTTAAAGGATAAGGGAGATGGGCATTTCAGCTCAGATTTCAATTAAGTCTTGAAAAATCAAACAACAACAGCAACAAAACCTGTATCCTATTAAAGTTTAGAGAGATTATCTCTGAAAATTAGGCTTTTTTTTCCAGAGGTAATTATGACAGGCTCAGTAATCTGCTCCATTGGCAGATCAGTGAACACGTTCTGCTGTGACAAGTGAAAACTAGGGGACTGGTTCTTTATTAGTACAAGTATACATGGAAAAAGATATCTGGCCATTGAGCAGTGTAAATTACTTCTGTGTGCACCAGTCTCAGAAATATTAGCTTTATCTAGGGGGGGAAAAAAAAATTAAGGATTTTGATTTGGCCTCAGAATTGTGCATCTGTAACCCTGTCATGGCAAGCAGCACCCACATATTGCATTATGGTGACATCCATAAGCAACATCAAACAATTTTGCTCTTTCTTTCCCTACTGTACACTCTGTAAGTAAATTGGGACTTGGCAAACAAACAGTTTTCCCCGGGACTTCTTAGATGCTCCTTTATCTGTGCTACACTTTCTCAAATACAAAGCTAAATTGAATTGTCATGAAGCTGATACTACTCCTGGTATTCAATTCAAGAAGTAATTCAGTATAGTTACAGCAAAAAGTATGATCTAGAGGGTGCCTTGCTCTCTTTGTGTAGGATAGAACCGGTTATGGATGTCTGCTGTGCAAATCAGCTGTGCAAAGACTTAGGGAGGTAGCAATCTATTCTCTTTTTACACATCACCCAAAAAAGGACTCCTAAAGGGCTAAGAAGAGACAATGTAGTTAAAAGTCCCTCTTTTCCCCCCAGCTGTAGACTATGTTTTGGAAACTGGTGCCAATTTCAGCACACTTTTTTCTCTGTGCTGATTCAGAGCACTGTGTACTCTGTTTTACCTATCTGTGCAAGTTGAATTCATAAGAACCTGGTGAATTTTTAAAAGCATCTTGGCACTGAAACCCCTGTGGATATGTATTCTATGGTGGATATTGGTCTTTAAATCATATTTTCTCAAGCAAGCAAGTATGATTTTAAAATGGCATTCTATTATGATGTTATTTTACTGAAATCTGAACTATATGCAGCAGTTCAAAGCTGCAGGGAAGTGATGAAAAAGGAGTACATAGTGTAAACTTCTACAACACGTATTAATATGGCATTTTTTCTGATAATATGGTTCATTTCACATTATAGCCTTATCAGGTTTATATTGTTGTTTTTTATTTTTATCTTCCTTTGATGCTGATTTGATGCTGACACTTTGCTTTTATGTACTTATCCATCTATTCTTGTTTGTATTTACAGCAATTCTCCACTACTTTTATTCTTAGGCATTTGCATCTGTTATTAATAGCAGATGAGATAGAGAGGAACATAACCGTGTGATTCAGCAGCAGTCATGTCTGTTTAATCAGTAGCATCTGACACAGCATGCATTTACTGCATGATTGCACTGTCATGTTTGACACAAATGATGGACCACTGCTTCAGATAAGTTTTCAGTTCATTGTATACACTACTAAATTGTACTTTTCTTACATCCACTCATCAAAAATTTCTGACCATAATTACAATTCAGCCAATGCCATCGTGGTTCTAAAACAGTCTAAATATTGATTACTTTGTAGTCCATTCCTCCTAGGATGGCTGATGTATCAGTTTTAGTTTATAATGAAAATCTCATCTGAATCTACTGTTGTAAACTCTCACTTAAAAGAATTTGAAACATAAAGAAGGCATTGTTGCTGACTGATATATGTCTATGATATTTTTCTTACAGTCGATATGCTCATTTCATGATCAATAATTACTAAAAATAGCTTTACTGGAATAAATACATGTTTTCTGTTCCCCCTGATTTGTCAGATACATCAGATTGTATTTATATGAGGTGTTTGAATTTCAGAAATGTTTATCACTCTTCTTTTATATTTGTTCTCATCATTGAAATATAAAATATGATATTTCAAAGCACAGTTTGATTTCTTCTTTTTCAAGTGTACTTAAATATAGCAAAAAGAAATCTCATGAACCTTAAAGGCTATGTCTATATCACAAAATAAATCAGGTGGGAGTATATCTTAGGGCCTCGAGGACCCGTGGTGTGACAAGGCTCCCATGTTGTACAGCTGAACAGTGATCCCCCCTGGCAGGGAAGATTTGCACACGATCAGCTGCTGGGGAGATTCTTTCACCATCCACTCAGCTATGTCCGGGAAGGTGCATCTATGCTAACAGGTTAAAAGGTGGTACTGTGGAGCAGTGGAGCTTGTTCATGTAAGATGTGAAGTGACTGCATTGGTCCCTGTCATGGTTCTGTCATAGCACTCTCCTGGAAAACACCAAAGCGCAGTCTGGAAAACCCCCCACTTTGGGACCTGCTCCTGTCCTGGAGCCAAGGGAAATGTGCAGCCTTGTTTTGTATGGACCACAGAGAGCAGCCTCCAGGGCCAGGTTGCTTCAGTTCCTGGGGCAATACTGGGGCCCTAACCCTATCAAGGAGCATGTAAACAGCTTAGCCATGCAGGTGTGTCTGTTAGAGCCTAAGCCAGTGCAATGCACAAAAACTGCACAAGCAGTTAACAGAGATTCCTGCTGTGTATGATTGTAAAGGAAGTGCAATGGAAAATGAATGTGCTATTTAAGATGCTGCAAAGATGATTAATTTAGTTCTTTCAAATGTAAACCCAAGGAGCTCAGATACAGTCTCTTAAGACTTGCATATACTTGAAATTTTAATTATTTCAATGCTGTTCATTTGAAGTCTTAAGATTAATATTTATAGTGGGGAAATGTATGATGGAACAGTTGGTTAGAGCAGGGTGCTAATAACACCAAGGTTATGGGTTCAATCCCTGTATGGGCTATTTACTTAAGAGGTGGACTTGATCCTTTTGAGTTCCTTCCAACCCCAAATATTCCTTGAATCTGTGAATCATGTCAGATATGCTGGACAGAATCTGGAGACAGGAACATCTCAGTTTTCTTAAAAGCCATGACTGAAAAAAGATACTTAGCTTCTTAACTCTGAAGTTCTGTTTATTACAAGGAAATTAAAATCTAATAACCAGATATGTGGGGTGAAGCAAATGGAAATTAAAGCAGTGAAATCAGCTTCTCTCTTCCACTCTCTTTCCCTCTTTCCTCAGGAGTTTCTCAGTTTGCACTTATCCTGCAGATAATATCTGCTTGTTACCTCCCAATCTTTTTCTGTTCCCTAGAACCTGCTTCCAGTTGAGCCTGGTATTTTCCTGAGAACACTTCAGAAATTTTCTCATGCAGCAGCCTGCTGAATAGGCACAGACTTCTGAAACCATAAGCAAACAAATGAAATGTGGTGTCTGTCACAAATCATTTACCATGGGATGATGACTTAACTTTGCAGAGAAGCACACACATTATTAAAATTAAAAAAAAAATTAAAAACTGTCAATTTTAAGGGAAGAGAAACAACGTCTCAGTTTTGCCATATATCAAAATATAGGTGATAGATGTGCATGAACAGAAATAGCTGCTGCTCCGAAACTGTGAACCCCTGCCTTCCCTTTCCCCCAGGCCCTGTTCCTACACAGGCGAGTCAGGAGGTAAAAAATTCAAATCTGCATAAGGAAGGATGTGATAAATAGGAAGGAAGGAAGTCTAATTTAAAGTTGCATTTCATACATGGGGACTTGGATCAGGTGATAAGGACAAGCCTGAGTACTTTCCCTCCTTTTGTTTATTGAAGGTGAGCTGGTGGTTTTTAAGGAACCAGGGAAGAATTAGTGATGGTGTTGGACTGATTCTGTTGAGACTTTTAGGCTTTGATAGCAAAAAAAGATTAAAAGTGACGGTGGAGTTATTGTGCCATAATTGATCATGATATATGCAATAGGTACTGGCAGAGGCCTTTTGAAAACAGTTTATTATTTCAATAGTACTTACTTCTCTTACTGCAGTTTGTGCATTTTTTAAGTGTATGATTTATTGAAGTCTCTATTAGAGCTGAAGAGCTTTGTGCAGTTGATGGAAGCAATAGTCAGATATTTCAATAACTAGCTTCAGGCAAGCAAAATGTGTGATTCCTGGAAATTCTTTTTTATGAAGGGATATTTTGCACTGCACTTCTTTCCTACTCTTGGCTCAAGTGTTTTATATAATTTTACCCTGAGTGAATATATTGTTAATTTAACTATAGCAGGTGCAGTAATGTCATTGCATCTTATGGCAGGACATGAGGTGAGGGAAGGTTAGAATTGATTGAGCTCCTTTGAACTTTGTGCAAAATAAAAGAATTCTGCAGCTATACAAATTTTTAGAGCTACTTCAAGCCATAGAAATAACTAATAGAACATAGCAAAACATTATTAGCAAAGTTTGCTGAGTATTTTTCCCTATCTTTGGCTATGATTAAGCATAGTAATAACTTCAAAAAGGAAACTAATTTACGTGCTAGTTAAATTATTTTTATATTTAAAGTATACGCAGCAAGATAAAGTTTGTATAGTAGGATGACTGTCCAGAGACTGTGTTTGTAGAAGAGATAGTTACTGACTGAAGATGGACACGTGGGGCTTATCTCAGTACCAGTGAATTCAATGGTGCAGAGACTTCGGTACTGAGTCTTGATTGTACAGTTAGAGTGATACAATGGTCCCATGTGTGATTTCTGTCTCCAGTCAAATAATTCCTGGCATAGTTCAAAAGAGCGCTTCAGAGGCAATTTCGACGTTATCATCTTCTTTTGTATTGTGCTACTTAGCTTAAGGGCCATTAAAAAAAAAAGCTCTGGCATGATTACTTTACTTGTATATGTAGCCCTTGTAGTATTGGAAAGCTCTTAGCTAATTATTAATATTCTCCCATGCTTTCTGATTAGTAGTATAATAAAACTTATCAGAGAATGAAGAATTAAAATAATATCTTAACTATATGAAGGACCTAATAAATCTGAAAGACAGGTCTTGGGTGAGCAGCCATTAGAAGTGTAACATGCAATATCTAAGAAGTGGATGTTGCTCTCTGTAACAACTTACAGATTTAAGTGTTTTCAGTGCTTCACAAAAGAAACTCATGCTCTAGCTCTTGCATTCTAGGTCTTACATTTATAAATAGATACCAAAAACTTGTGTCCAGTATGTCAGGGCATATGGAAGATGAGTATCTGCTTCACTGAGCTTATATGACCAAGGATTGTTTTGATGCTGAAGGGGAAGTGATAAACAGGAGCACAGAGTCTGCCCCAGAGGAGATGTGGGAAGCAGAACCAAAGACCAAAAGTTTTGAGCTACTTATTGAAGTGCCGTCAAAAAAATACACAGACAGAGCTTTGTAGAGGGCCACCTAGATTTTGTGACTGATAAGAAGCAGAAAACTAGGAATGTGAGGATTTGGAATATTCACGGGAGGCTCGAGTGACTATGTAATGTTTACAAGGAATGTTTAGGGGAAAGGAATTGGGGAGATACAGAGCTGGGGCAGGTGGAGGAGGGTATGAAAGAGCTGATCTTTTCTAAACTGAGGCCGGACAGTGCACTTGTGTGACTGAGCCCTCTGCCAGATTACCACAGGCTGTCTTGCCTTATTTAAAGACTCTCACAACTCTCTCTCCCCATGATCTCTTTCTCTATCCAATGTGTGTGATTACCAGCTGCTGGGTAGACTGGCCTGAGTGCAGTGGGTGCCAGCTATTGGAGTCAGACTGGGGTGTAGGTGCCCTGTACTACAGTGTGAGCAACTGGGGTGCTGGGGGTCTTCCAGCTGCTGTGCGGGAGCAGTGTGTGTCCTGAAAACTGGCTGCTAGAGGGACTAGAACAAGCAAGGGGCTCAGCACTGATTGCTTGAGTGGGACCATGGCTCACAGCCTGGGTACCTGGTCCTGGCTGCAGGGACAGTGAAGGTCTGTATCACCCTCAAAACAGGTGTTCATGGATATTTGCCAGAAAACTCCAAGTTGAACTCACCAGCAACTAGGATGAGGCCCCAGATTTGGAAAGGAGTGTCAAGTGGATGGAAGGTCTGTGCAGGTATTTGAGGATAGCTGCAGGTGTGGAATGCCTGTGGGACAGGTGTGTATCTGTTGGCAGTGACCACTGGGATGGCTAGCTAGTGAGCTGGGGACTCGTGAGGTGGGAGAGTGTCATGTACACCCGCGAATGACTTCCTGTCTCTGCCAGCACAAGAGTAGGAGGGGATGAGGCTATCTGTGTTTCTGTCAGTCCTGGTAGCGTTAGACTGGGCTGTGGGTGCCTTCCTTCTATGTGGCAGGCCCTGGTTGTGCGGTTTTTTGCTTATGCCTGGGGAATATGCACTTGGCTTTGCTGCTGGTTGAACCTGCACATGGGAAAGCAGCAGCTGCATCCATTGGTTCAGTCAAGAGGAACTCCCAGGTCATGGAGCTGTTGGAGGCAGCAGCAGCTTATAGCATCTCTTTAACACCATATGTTTCATGTACTGTAAAAGAGGAAGGGGAAAAAAAATGTTCAGTCATTCTGGTTAAAACAGCTCTTTGAAAATGGGAAGGTTAGAAAGTGTCGGTTTCTGCTCACTACTTTGATGAAAGCCATAGAGTCCAATCTCTAAACAGGAAACAGATTTCTTTTTTGGAGTGACTGAAGACCTTGATCATGAAATTAAGCTACGCTGAATTCTAAAAGGTCTGTCATGTTCTGAAGAGCATTCAGAAATAATGTAAGCTTTTACAGGCTTGGTTTTATTTTTATTGTTTGTTTTAAAGGCCGAAACATAATTGCTTTGGTGTTATTCTGTAATATAATGAGTTAAATATTGAAAATATAATCATTAAGATAATCTGTATGCTGGCCAAGATTGTGTCACAGCCTTCTGAAGAGCTGACACTTTGAGCATTTGAACTTCTCGGTGTCAGTCGTCTGTTCAGCAAAAAATGCCACTGCATGACTGACGGTTCTCATATCAGCACGGGATTGACCGTGCAGCTCTTTAAACATGTTGTGACAGAAACAATCTGAGCCAGCTTCAGCGGGGTTAGCACATTAAATTACCGATGTCAAGCCTCAACAGTGCCTACTGAAGAAAATATAATGCTCTTGTATGACCCTCATATTGAGGGAGAAAATAAAGAAATATGTCTTTGCTCCTGCTATTCTTGTGGTGATAAGCAATTAGAAATTTATGAATATACAATCAAGAGGAGGGTATTTTTATCTCAGAAGCATAAACTGCAATATGAAAATATACTGGTGCTTCACTAAATGAGTGAAACACTTAAATTTTATCAATATTAAGTGCTATTGATATAAAACTTTTTAAAGAGGAGCTGTGTGCTAATTTAGACCTCTTGCTATTACACCGACATGCTGGCTCTGTGATTGGAATTGTAGAGAGCCAGTCTGCTGGCAGTAAAGAACAGGCTACAGCAGTAAACTGAAGGTTAAACTACTTTCAAGAGAGACTCAGGGGAGACTCATACACCTGTAAGACAAGATCTGAGAATATAGGTGTAAAATTCTTTAAACTTGTGAATTTCTCCAAGTGTTATTGATATCATAAATATACCCATTTCCTTAGAGGAAAAAAAAAAGGTGAGGGAATGGACAAACTCTAATTCCAAACAAATCAGAGAAAAATTCCTAAAGAGAGGAAATGTGAAAGAGTTTGACTAATTTGCAATCCAAAGCAAGCCATGTGTTTTCTGGACTCTCAGAGGTGCAATAGCCAAAGAAGGTGCCCTGAGATGAAAGTACAGCATTTTTCTGTGGAGATGTTGTGAAGCTTCTGAAAACACTTGCCTGAGATGGGCTCTTTTGATTAGAGCCAGATCCTCTGGAGGAGTCATGAGTATAAATTAGGGTTTGGGTTGTGTTGTAGAAGAATTTTTGGATCTGAAAATCCAGAAAAAGTATAAGGAAAAGTGAACACCTCTATGTGAAAATTAAGCCATATGCTGTTGGGATACAGAGCTACAATAGCCCTCTGAGAAAGCACAGCATATATTTAACACTTTTAAAGAAGATTGAGACAAATGAGTTCTGCTGGGATGCAGAATCTTCTCCTGAATGATGAAATTTTTTTTCTAAAATGTGATCAAGACTTGCTCTTTTATTTCAATTGGAAGCGACTTCACCTGTGTTGTTCCAGTATCCTAAAGAATATAATGTTTAGTGCAATTCACTCCTTGGTACATGTGTCTGAACCTGTTTGGACTGTTCTTCTTAATTAGCCATTAGCCATCTCTGCTGTGTCTGAAGCTGAATTGGTCCTGCCTTAAAAATTAACTTAAAACCACCCAAAAAGTGTAGAGGAGACTGCAAAAGTAGGTAAGCTTTAGAGCCATGCTTCTGGTGCTCTCTCTTTTCTTCCTGTACTACTTCTGTATTCACTTCTGCCATGTGACAGTGATTGGGCAGGAAGAGATGCAAATATCTGTATCCCAATAAAGGCTAAATTACTAAGGCAGTAAAACTGAATTCACTCCAGCTCAAGAGGGGCTTGAAATTGGGGACTTGAATTTACTTCCTGGAAGAGTCTTTCTTTGGATAAGTGAAATTTTGTAGTTTTGGAATTTCTTTTTCTTATCGAGTCTTTTGTTAAAAAAATAAAGTAAAATACACATTTTGTTCATAGCCCAGTTGCACTATGACATTGTTAGAGCATTCTTGTCAGCCCATCCAAAGGCATTAGTATAGAAACAGCTGGTTTCAGGTGGGGCAAGTGAAGGAGAAAGATTACAGGCTGCTTATATGGGAAAATTGTGTAAGTATATGGAAGTATGACTTTAATAGCTTTAGTAGGACTTTAAATCAATCACAGAGGTAACTAGTGAATTTTATCCCTAGGAAAGAAGTTTCTTCATGAGGTATTTTTTCTTTTCCTGATGGTTGGCAGTACTGTCTTAGTTCTGTTCCAAAGCAGCCAGGAAACTACAGTGCTCAATCCAAGCCATGTTCTTTCTCATGACAGAGTAGAGTAGTAATAACACCTGTATCTGATGTAAAACTGCCATGAAACTTCCTTTGCAGAGCGATCCTGGTTTTGTTAAAGGTTTGTGCTAAGAATCGTTGCAAGAGAACCTCCAGTCTACGTCTATAGGTACATCTCTGTTTTCAGCTAGGTTCTGTGCAAACAATGGAAACAAGAGTCTGAACTTATCCTTCTCTGCTTGAGAATGCTATAAACTGCAGGTGTAGTTGAAGAGAAGAAAAAGGAGTCATAGCTGCAAGCTGGTGCTTCTAAGGAAAGGATTCTTTCATTTCAAGCACAATTCACATTGTACAAATAGCAGGGTTATACTGTGAACTTGAAAAACCACATTGGTAAAGAATTTTTTTTTTTTTTTATTTTGATGCAATGACTAAATAGTAAGTTTTACACTGCTTGCATATTCATAAACTTTACACTTGAACCTCTTATAGTACCAGAATTTTCAATATTTCCCTTTATAAATATACTGCAATGTAAAGGAAATTGTCATGTAGAAGATTTTTATATAAATAAAAGCAGATAGTTAAAATTAAGTATTTAATCAAGCGAAGGCAATGGTCATTCAAACTTATGCATTTTCTGCAGCTGCTGTTGGGGGAATAATGTGAATATATGGGTATAAAAGATTTTTCTCAAATCTTATGTAAGATTTCAACTGTGAAAGGCTCTTACTTATTAACAATTCTTTAACTGTACCTATGACTGTTGGTGCAACTAGCCCTCTAGTAACCGCAGAAGGATGTAATTTAGCTAGACACCTTGTAAAATCTGATTGCCTTCTCCAAAAGCATATGTGATTACACATAGACTTCTCTTTTTGATCATAGCCTGATCTTTCCATGTAATTACTCAGGGCCTAGCCTCAGTTTTGTTAATTTTTCCTTAGTGAGAGAGATCCTTTAGTATTTGTCTGTTTGTTCCTGGATTTACTGCAATTAAGTTAGGGAGGTTTAAGGTAATTCTCCGAGGAATCAAAAATAGGGTAATACTATGTGCTGATCAGAAATGGCGTGACAAGAAATCTGCTTTGTTATATTAAGTCATGGGGAAATTTATTGACAAAAAAAAGATATCTCTGCTCAGGCCAGCTCCATTTTTCTGGTTGACAGGATGAGTCAGCTAACTTCATACACAACACCTTGCTATGGTTTAGCCTCAGCAAGCAGCTGAGCCCACACAGCCACTTGCTCGTTTGCTCACCCCGGTGGCATGGGGAGAGAGTAGTAGTGAGAAAATTCATGGGTTGAGATACTGACAGTTAATTAAGTAAAGCAAAAGCTGCACACACAAGCAAAGCAAAATAAGGGATTCATTCACCACTTCCTGGGTTCAGGCTGGTGTTCAGCCATCTTCAGAAAAGCAGGGCTCATATCTGCAGTGATGACTTAGGAAGACAAAAGCCATCACTCTGAACATCCCCTGCCTCTTTCTTCCTCTCCCCTCTTTGTATGATGAACATGATGCCTTATGGTGTGGAATATCCCTGGGATCAGCCAGGACCAGCTGTCCTGGCTGTGTCCCCTCCCAGCTTCTTGTGCACCCGCAGCCTGCTTGCTGTAGTGTGAGGAGCAGAAAAGGCCTTGACTCTGTGCAAGCACTGCTCAGCAATTGCTGAAACATCCCTGAGTTATCAGCACTATTTTCAGCACAAATCCAAAACATACCAGCTACTATTAAAAAAAATAGCTCTATGCAAGTCAAAACCTCAAGCACACACCTTAAGTTCCCATTCATTTTAATGGTACCATGTTCTCAGTAAAAAATGCTGCACAAACTTACTTTTTTTTCTAATCGTGTCTTTAATTAACTTATTTTGAAATTATTGAAAGTATTATTTTGAAGTGAATCTATGTCTGTGGAGATGCTCCTTAGAGACTTTGTTTTTTCTAGAATAGGTTCTTATTTTACTTTAAATCTTACAGAACATCAGCTTTAAAATTGGAAATGTGTATAGCTTTTTAACTCTAATTATAATCTGCTGAACGCTTAGATCAAATCCTGGCTGGATAATGTGGCTTGTGCTCTATCTGTATAATGTTGGCCTTGTTAACATCCTTTTCTTTTGCTAATTTATACCTCTGCATGCCTCAGAAGTTCCTTAATCATCTCTTTTAGATTGCAAGAACTACAGTGGAACTTTTTGTTTTTCATAACTTAATTGGATGCTTTGTTATGTATGCAAAGGGAACTTCTCTGTAGATGGTAGAGATGTCAAGTAATGATGTTGCAGAATGAAATACCCTGAATTAAATCTTTCTCCCTATTGAAGGCAGTGGGGTATTTGTCTTTGGGGTATTATATAGCAACATCAAAAGAAATTATAAGTATATTTATATAATATTTAAGAAATTATAGTATAAATACTTGGAGGGAACAAGCAACCTTTAATACAAAATGATAAGTGTAGGGGAGGGAGTCCTCACTGGAACTTATTTCCTGCTCCCAACCACCTCTTGTAAAGTTTTGATTTTGTATAGGTATTTACTTTAATCCTATCTGATCTTGATACCACTTAGTAAAGGAAAACAGCTTTCTAATAGAGTACAGAAATTATATTATAACATATAAAATAATTTAAATAGTGCATTTCTTTATAGTATAAAGTACTTACAATAAAGAATTATACGATGCAAGCTTGCTGTGATATCCAATTAAATTTTGTCTCAATTACTCTTTCTAGCATAGGAGTATGTGTTTTTTCTTTTCTATAATTTTGACTTGAATTTATGAATTCTAAAAAACTATTCTCAAGGATGTTTAGCTTTAAAAAAAAAATAATTGTCAGAGTAGTAATGGCGTTAAAATGCTCTCTAAATAATAAAGAAACCAAGAAGTTGTATCAGCAGCAGCCTGAAGAATTGTCCACCCTGAGGTGGATAAACGACCTCCTTTCCAAATCCTCAGAGACAAGGGAAATAAGGAATTTAATTATTTTCCAATGCATATCCTTTGATCGTTTTGTTGTACTTAGGACTGTGAAGCATGGGAGCTAATGCCTTGTACTTATTGCCTACATTTTAGGAGGAGTACAAAATGATTTCTGATGAATTTTATTTATCCAGACTTTTTGCCAAGAAAGAAAATAGACATAAATTATATCTGTCAGTCTTCAGTCAGTGTCCATCTCTAAAATGATGCTATTCTGCTGTATCAGAATCCTTACCTGACTTTTTTTTTACTTTAAACACCTTCAGCATCTTTCCTTGAGAATAACAATGAACTTACACTTCATTTACACTTATTGGTACTAGCTTCCATGAGAATTGCATTTTGCATCTATAGACGGCTATTTCAAATCCTTTGTTAGCAGTAATACACTGCAGGCTGTGTTGCACTTCTTTTTGCAGTCCAGGAAAACCAATGACCAGCTCCTTCTTAAAGCATCGAAAGATTTTGGACTAGAAGCTCAGCAGCTGTAGTCCATATTCCCCATGAACTGCAGGGGTCATTGTTCAGAATGGCAGTTACAGGTGTTTAGCTCTCAAGTGTGTAGAAAAAAACCCAGATTCTTGAAAATATTCTCAAATGAAAAGAGATATCTATTTACTTGAGTATGAATTTGGAATTGTAAGAATTACCTGATAATTTTCTTCCATTTTTCCTCTGCCTTTGATGCTTACATCTGTCTAAGCTAAAACCTTTCTTTAAGTAAATGAGCATATTTGATGCACAGAATGTGAATTCCCTATGGAGGAAAAAAATGCTGAAGCTTCCTCTTGCTCTTCTTGCTCTTTTGCTTTTTGGTTTTTTTTTTCATTTTTGAAGAGGCCAACACTTGGGAATGGGAAGGAAAAAATAAAATTACACCAAAACCTGAAAGGGAGAAACGGTATTTTATTGCTGAATTGAGCTTGGGGAAAATAATTTATCAATCACTTCCCATCCGCTGAAGATATAGCTGATGGAAAGATTTGATTAGAAGGTACATGTACCTTCAGAGAGAAGAAAAACAGAAAAATTATTATGCTAGCAGAACCTCAGCAAGAAGGAGTAGCTGCAGTATATAACTAAAATTGCAAGCACAAAATTAGATACACATTTTGACCAAAAGTACTGGTGTAAAATGGCAGTGCTTTATGCCTCTTATAAGATGTCTCTCCATTTCTGGGAGTTACGTTTTACTATACAAGTCATTGGGTCCAAATAGAGTAACTACATAACACTTGGTATTTTATTACAGGAGATTTAAAGGTCACCTAAGATATTTGATCTAAAACAAGTCTCCTAATTTCCTATTGTAAACTTACTTTTTCTTATTTTTTGAAGAGTTTAAAAATCCTGTAAGTGGTACGTAAATTTAACCTATATTTTCCTAATAAAAACTCCTGAGAAGATCTAAAGGTTCTCAAAAGAGCTAAAAATTTTCAGAACTAAATATTGCAGCTGAGAAAAAGTGGAGTTTTGGGGGGTTTTTTGCTTGTTTTGTGGTGTTCCCTGTCTTTTATCCCTGTGTGTCACTGCCATTCCTCCCCGTGTAAATCTAGGCTCCAGTTTGCAAATATCACAAAGGAACATTAGAATTTCTTCTAAGCTCATCTGAAAATTTCATCAGTGACTGTGTATATGCATGAGTAATTATATGGACAGACAATGGCAGTTTATAGACACAAGACTACATTGAAATAATGTGTAATGTTCACAATCGGCTACAACTCACTGAAATGCTAGAACTTAGTTTTCAAGTTTATTACACTGTCTTAATGTTGGCCCCGATACATGAAATCTTGCTCTGAGCCCCCTTTCTTTCTTTCTTTCACATTGGGCTCAAGCAGATCGCAGTGTAATGTCGGGCCATCTCTTCCTGTTGTGATACCCTTTACTAGTGTTGAGTTTTCTTCCCTCTTGTTGATCATTTAAACATGATATTACTATTTTTAACCCAAATCCACTTTCCACACAGGGCACATCACAACACTTTCTTACCACAGTGTAATGAACAGGATTAAGAAGAAGTCATCTTTGTGCTGAGGAATTTAGACAATTAGTAGCCAAATAAAAGATGAAGGTAAAATAAAGACAGGGAAAATCTAAAGTACCTCATAAGCAGTGTAGGATTGCTTGGAGGCATGAAAGCGGGAGGTAAGTGGGACTGAATGACTGGCTGCCACTCATTGCTCCTTCTGCATCCCTAGCACTGCAAGCAAGGAGTTTGCTGACTCCACAGAGTTTTTCCTGGACCAGTGTCCTGATTTCAGCCAAGGACAGGGCTAAGTTTTCACAGTATCTGTGAGGCAACAGAGCCTGGAGCTGTGAGGGCATGGCTAAGACACTAATTTTATTCAAAACCAGCACGTCATTGCCGAGGTGGGAGAAAAGGACACTCTTGCTTCTGCAAATGGTGTTCCTTCTGATGGAATAAGGATGGCAGACGAGGGAGTGGTCGGGGTGGGATGCCTCCTGCTGTAAGCCAGTCAGGTTGCGCTAGATGAGCATTTTGTGTGTGAATCACTCTTTTTTTGTACACTTTTTTTATTAGTGTTTTTGCAGTTATTGTTTGTTTTCTTATCTCATTATGTTTCCAGTAAATTGTTCTCATCTCAACCTGTCATTTTCACCTTTTGTGCCTCCAGTTCTCCTCTTCGGACACATTTTGGAATCTCAGTCAGGGATGGGGAGGAGTAGGGTACTAAATTTGGGAGTAGCATTTCTAAACCACAACAAACAAGCAGACGAATGGGGGGATAAAAGCTAATACTATGAAAACTATAACTCCCAGCTCTCAGACTTTATGAACATGTGGCTGTGGGTGAGACCTCTTGTGCCTTAGACCCTTATTCTACCCTAATTTTAATGAAATGCAGCTAATAATAAAAATGTTTCAGAGTTATTAAATTTCAGCACAAATCTTTAAAATGGACCTACAAAAAACCTACAGATTTGTGCTAAAGTTAAATAGTTATCTTTATGGAGACTATCATGAGTCTTTTGAGTTTTTTTCTTCACTTCTATTTTTGGCTGTATGATTTCTTGTTTACTTAAATTAAAAGGTATGAGGTCTTGGAAGAAATGAGGTATCAAAGTAACATTCTGCAATTAAGACCTGTAAATAATGTTCAGTAGGACAGGATATTGTCCACGTTTTCCATCCACGTAATATTTTCTTTGGCCTTGTACACCAGGAAAGCTCATACGTCTTACAACAGCAGGGGAATCAGCCTGGTATGAAGGGCAAGGAATGACAAAGTATCTTTTACACAGCACTGCCCTTCTTGGAGCTGTAAAACTGATGGGTAAATGAGCTTTCCTCCTGTGAATACTTAAGCCATCAAATGCATTTTAAACTTTACGGTATATGTTAAAACTGTAAGGTTACTTTATGTAGTGCTAGAAGAAAACCTGAGTTTCCTATGTTATTTAATACGGCATAAAACACAAGAAGAGGTAAGATAACAATTCTACATTTTATAAAGAGTAAACAGGATCTACCAAGTTTCTGTTTTGAGAAGAGTCAGCCCAGAGAGTTCCTATGCAGTTTATATTCAAAAGGAGGATGCACAGAAATTTATTTCTTATCACTGTAGTGGACATATATGCCCAGCTTATGATGGGACCTGCAAACAATGAATCTGTGCATTGGTTATTTTGATTTAAAAGAAAAAGAGGTCCTGATTTACCTGTAAAAGCCATACAAGTTTTACTGAGCTCTCCCTTACAGCTGCTCAGGTGACTTACTTTACTGTTCATTCAGTGCTGTACTTGAAAGGAATAGTCTTTCTGTTTGACAACTGAGATTTGATTTTTACAGAATTAGTCTTATCTCTTGAAATAATACAAGTTGGTTCCATTTGCTGCAGCAAATAAGTCAAATAATCTGTTTGCCCACATACTCTGCGACTGTAAGTTAAACTGACAGATAAATATTCAAAGAAATCTTAAAACCATGATGGAATCAGAGGGAAAAAATAGCCAATTATTCTTGATGTTAAGAAAATATTGTATTAAAGTATTGCTTACATGTTAATAATTTTATTTAACATTAATGTACTTTTTCACAGTTTCTGTAATTTGATAAACAGCCATTACCACACTTCATGCCATTCTCATTGATATGTAGTTTCTGATTGACACAAGCTATATGTGTTTTTCTGAAATGGTCTAATAACATCTTCATACATATTTCCTTTCATGTTTTTTTTTTTCTCATTTTGATTTTATTATCTCTTGAGTGTCACACTCCCAAAAGAAATTGTGTGTGTGCTTATGGGGAAGTAAATTCACTTTTGCACATTGTCTATCAGATATGTCATGGTGGCAGCATTGTTGTACTTGTGATGGTCAATGGGAATAAGCCAGGCAAAACTTGTGTGCAGCCTTTTAACCAAGTAATCAAACTATGTCAGAATTTATATGATTTGTAACTTTTGGATATGAAGCCCTTTTGCAGGTCAGGATCTTGCTGAGCAAGCTTTATGCCTGCTGTTTATATATGCCTTGCCCCCTTTATTCTAAAATGGTATTTTTCTCACTTTGTTATGTTGAAAAATGTTAAATACTTTCTGTTATGATCTGATGGAGTACATGGGAAATTCTGGAAGCCACAAACAATCCCTGCAAGTGTGGATTTTTAGGTTCTTCAGGGTTTTCTTTCTCCACATGCAGACCCATAGTCCAGGTGTGTGTGAGTTTCATACAGCAGTACTTTAAGCTCTGTAAACAAAAGCTTTTTTTTTGGATTTGTGTCTCATAACTTGCATCATCTGAGTTTTTTGGGTGTGAAAGCTATAGATTGAATTGCTGACATTACTATGGTATTATTACATGAAAACCCCTGCCCTGGCTGTAAGAAGCAACTTCCTTGTCTTGAAATAGAACAAGTGTTCTCAAGTTCTAGAAATGAAATCAAGAGCAGCAAGGACAATCTGGGCTGCAGGGCTGGCTGGGTCAGGGGTCTCACCAGCAAGAGCCTGGGGGAGCCTGGGGGAGCAGGACAGCACTGAGGATTGTGTCCCAGGACAGACCTGCTATGGGTGGACAGAGCATTGGGGATGGGCACAGACCCACATCAAAGCTGAGACATCAGCAGTGCTGGTGGGAGCTCTCTGGAAAAGTCCTGAACCCCAGCAGCCAGACCTTCTGGTGAGGATGCTCTTGGGGTGCCTAGGCTGACACCTGAACCCTGTCACTAGCTGGGCAGCGTGCTGGTGGGAAGGGTTGCAGCTTGTGGCCATGACTAACGTTAGATCCTCTGAAGAGTTTTAAAGAATACTATCTTTGTAAATGCCCAAACTCCATTACAACAGAGACTTTAAATCTTGATATTATTAAAACACCTTTATGTGAGG
This sequence comes from Callaeas wilsoni, assembly GCA_013398955.1. NCBI lineage: Eukaryota > Metazoa > Chordata > Aves > Passeriformes > Callaeidae > Callaeas > Callaeas wilsoni. The sequence continues at coordinate 107,081 of VWPU01009110.1, forward strand.
ATGTGTGAGATCAGTTGGAAGAAAATACTTTGACTGCACAACTCTGCCCTAAAGTACATTGACTTTAGGGCAATCTTTATGACCAGATTCTCTGTGCATTTGTATTTCATTTACATATGGGAATGTCAGAAGTACTTTGCCCAAAAGGAGTCTGTAACTTTTGTAAGGAGACCTTTTTTCACAAAGACCCTCAGTGATAGTAGTGTTTTGGTAAACCAAAATACTGAAATAAGAATAATGTCCCCTTGATTCCTAACAAACACTCTTTCAACCATTTTATTTTTTTACAATTTGCATTTGCTGGATTTAGATATCTAGTCTGTCTATTATTTGAATTTCTGACTGTGAATTCTTTGACTAAACACTTATGATCAGAGATAAGCATAAGTACAAGTATGACACTGCATTGGGACTTACATGCTTCAAATAAAGGACAAATTCATAAGATTTCTAAATCTCACTCACTGTTTCAAGAAAAAAGGTTTAGTAATTGTGAAATATAAAAATTCAAAATGCTTTATTTTCAAACAAGATGCACTTCTGTGCTGCTTAATTTTGCCAAGAATTGCCCATCTGAAATTGAAATTCTGAAATTTTTCTTCAGATTTTGGTAAGTCACGTAAGACCAAAAAAAATGTCTGTGCTGTTACCTACTTTAGTCAGACACAATTTTTTAAACTCCTACCACATTGATTATATTCCATAAGAATAGGTTTTCCAAAATACGTTTAGTAAACTTTCTTTTTTAGCTCTTAGTGAAAGTATTTTGAGGAGCAATTCAATGTGTAGTAATTCTCACAGCATTATTAGTATGCCTGTATTGCTTCAGCATTCAGCATCTAAAATAAGTTCCTACAAATTCTAAACCTGATTTTCCAACTGTCAGAAACCATGAAAATTTTTAATACCCAAAAATGCCACATATTTGAGAATATGAAATGACACTTAATAATTTGAAGTATTTGGTTGGTTTCATAAAGACTTCTTATATTGTTGGGAGGTATTTCACAGCCAGCCTTGGAACCACATTAAAAATGTAGGTGAATGTTGAAGGCACAGCATTTGTATCTCTTGAGATGTTACCTATTACCTTGACAAGCTTTTTGTAAATTGAAAACTGGTTTAGCAAAAAAGAGCTGCTGTGATTACTGAATGAATATAAAGCTTTCACTTCTCTGTCACTTAACAGCTGGCAGATTACAGAGCTGCTTTTTGGGGAGAAAAATTAATAGGTTACTATTAGCGGAGAGATACATAAAATCACTTTCTCCCAGGGTTTCTGTGAAGCAAATTGATGTGCCAGGCTACACCTTAGAGGGGCAGTGCAGCAAGAACTAGTACTTTTCAGACTTCAGAAATCCATAAAAGGCCCTAGGCAGCTGTTCAACTGGTTAACATCTCCAGGTGACAGAGTGGTATGAAAGCCTTAGGGGAAAAAAGAAAAAGCCTATTTGATCTATTTAAGTCTTTTGCATTTGCGTAGATGATCCTTGCTATCAGTACAGTGCAGATTTTATCCTTGCTTCCTTTTTTCATATCCTGTGGGGATATACTTTTAGCTGTTTTTTAATTTTCTCTTGTTTGGATATTTAAGCAGGCAGGGATAAGTATACATTGAAAACAAACCCCAAAAGCTCCTTGGTTATGTGTGAGAAGGTTGTCCCATTCCATCAGAGACGGCAGCAGAGATAAATTTATAATTTCTCCCCTGCATAATCATTGTAAAGGGAAAGATGGTCTTAGTGCTTCTTTCTGTTCACTGTGGGATATATCACAGAATTATTAATAAACTAAACATGAGCAAAGTGCTCTCTGGCAGATAACAAAGGGATACAACAGTGACCACACAGCCATCCAAAAATTTAGTTCCATCTACCACAGTAGCTGCTGATACTCTTTCTCTTCCTTGTCTGGGATGAGCGAGCAGTCAATACAGGCCCAGTGTCCTTGTCTACAGCAGAGCATACCCCCTGTCAGGACGTGGGCAGAGGCACTGACAGCCATCTATATTGTTGGATGGATCACAGCACGAGTTTTGTTTGGGCCAAACAGCACTTTCTTGGACAACTCTTGGGAATGATTCAGAAGTTGGTACAGCCTGGTGACTGTTCCAAACCGGCAATCTGGACACAGCCATCCTGTTTTGAAGGCTCAGAAAGTTTAATAATAATGTGCCAGCTGGCCTCAGTTCTGTTCAGTTTTAGTGTACAGTGTAGTCATCATGTCTCCTTATCCTGATCTAGTGACTCACATGTATGTGAAGCCTCTGGAAGTGCAACACGATCTCCAGTAAAACACAGTCTTCTGGGGTTTTGAGTAGAAGATGCTTGGGGTTTTTTAAGTTTTAGAGAACAACCCTACCCCCTTGCATACTTGTAGTACAGAAGCAAACATGAAATTAATGAGTTCTGGGATAATTTCAGTATTAAACTATCTTCCCTTGCTTCCAGTAAATAATCTTTTAGACAAATAATAGCAGACAATCTTCTTTAGCCACATATTGAACAAGTATTGCAGTAAACTTCCTTCAATATGGCATCAACCTCACAGATGGCTTCATTGTTTAAATAGCCACAAAACTAATTTTGCTGCCAAGATTGTGACAAAATTGAGGTGTATGGAAATATCTTCTGGTGTTCTATATGCTGTTTTGAGCTTATGGTTAAAATATACAATGACAAACAAAGTGGACAGAATGTCATAGTACATAAAAACATTGCAAAGAATTAATGAGTTTCTTCTGGTTTTTTGGGGGTTTTTTTACCACTTTGGTGGTGTTGGAGTCCCAAAAGAATGGCAGAGTTGGAGAATGCATGGAAATTTTTTTAATTGTATCTGTCTGTAAGTGTCAGTTACAGCCAGAATCTCATAAGAAGAGGTAGATGAGAATCTAGTGTCATCTCTAGATCCAGATGGTCCTGAGAGTTAGTCCTCTACAGAGTAAGTTTTGATTAGACCATTATTGAACAAATAAACTACAAAATGGACCAGTATAGACTTTAGTTGGGTGCAGAACGTTATTTGTGTGCACTCCAAATGGCCAGTTGTGCAAAATGAATTTGACAGTAAGATTTAAAAAAAAATAAGGGAAGTTATGATTTATAACTACAGGTTAGGACAGCTTTGCTCATTAAGAATCACTGTGATCGAATGCAAATCAAATTCAAGCCTTAGGAGCCAAGTGCTTTAGAAATTTCAAGGGAATTTTATACCAAATGTTTCAGAGGAAATGTCTAGAGAAATCTGGCCACTCACTGTCACTCTTCAATTCCTTGCAAAGTTATTACTTAGAAAAACAATGTTATAGGTTTCACTCTTAGCAATCTCTTCCTTCTCCTGGGTACAATCACAGGTTATCATAAGAAGACTGAATCTGTGACATTTATGGTTTAATATTTTTATTTCCTTTTTCTGATTATGTATTTAGTTAAAGGGATATAATGCAACTTTGTGACTCATTGTCTTTTAATATAGAATGCAAACAAAATGAAGCACTTTTAACACCACAGTACTTAATTTAGATTTGCAGTGGATTTAAGTAACTTATTTTCTCTAGATTCTTGCTTCCTTGTCCCATCAGTGCAGAATAATTTTAGCAGTGTGCTCACAGATAATGGATATAGCCACATCCGCCTGGTGTGAGTCAAGCTTGAGGGCTTTTGAAAGAGCTTTTAAGATTTCTCATGTCAAAACTGACTACAAAAAAAAAATCCTCCAAACAAAAAACACTTTAGGATGGATTTGCGTGATGGACCACAGATCATTTCTAGAAAAATCACATATTGTCGCCTAATAAATACATGCTAAAATATGTACTTACATGACATAGATTTCAGGAGTTCTAAAGATGCTACTTCATTTCACTGAGGAAGAAATTTAGGGAAAAAAAAACCAAACCAAACCAAATCAAAATCAAAATCAAAATCAATTGAAGGTTTTGTTTAATCAGTCCCTAAGATACTCTTTCTTTTCTGATTAATTAGGATACCAGGAACAACATAATGTGAAATTGCATGTGTAGAGTTTTGACCTTCTTCCTGTTCTTGTTTCTCCTTCTCCTCCCATTTGTGCATGACCTCTTTTACCAAGCATTTGTTCCACCTACCATGGAAGGAAGTTACTTTATAGAAAGCCGGTTTCATTAAGAAACTTTGAATTATGGCTTCATAAAGTAGTTCATTTTGCTCTCTGAACTTGTTTTCTTCTTGATGCTCTTCATTCTTATTCCCACACTGCAGCTAACGAGCATCTCAGTGGTGTTACCCACTGCAGCTTAGTCATCCTGCCAAACATGCAATTGCGTGTATGTTGGAGGGATTTTTTTTCTTTTCAAAGACAGATCAGCTCTTTTCACTTATTTATAGATTGTTTGTGTAAGCCACTGTAAGGAAAAAGAGACCAGCACAAGGCAGCATGGAAAATAAACAACAAAAAATCATGTTGTTGTGTTAAAACAGAGGTTTGGTGATAGAATTTGCTGTTTTAAAGAGCACTCTCTGCCTCACCTTGTCTGGTTAAATAGAAAACATGTGTTGCATGTTGTGAGACATGCATAAAACCAATTAATTTGGGAATATTTTCTTCCCTCTGAAGTCATCTAAGTCATGAAAGTTTATAAACTTTCACCTTTCTAAACTCACATAAAAATTGGTATTTTCATCAAAAGTACGTTAAGTTTTCACTGGCTGTAGCTGTGGAGTGCAAATGGAACTCACTGTTCCATTTAGATCCACAAAGTGCTGCACATTGAAATGTATGTTACTTGAGGACTTCCCAGCTAGCAAGCTATTTACAATTCTTCTATAGCTGAAGCTTTTGAGATGGCAAATTCTTCTCTTGCCCTTATATTGCTATTTTTCCATACAGCCAGAGCGGTGAGCATGTTACATGTCACCATTGTTGAAGTATGAGCCTGCAAATGCTAACCAGACAAAAGTCTTCCCAGCTCCCATAGCTTTCGGATGCCATTTCTAAGAACAGATGGGAACAAAGTTGAAAAAGATGCTGCTGAATTTCTATTATCACAAGAATTTCTAACAACAGCAACAGAATGAAGTATTGAACTAGGAGAGGAAAAAATCAATCAAAACTCCTTCAGGAAACTGGAAGGACATGGACTGCAGGGGCTTGAGTACTGCAATGCTGTCATCAATACAGATTCCTGGTTTTAACCTGTATGCAAGAAAATTCTTAGCATTGAACAGGGACAAGGACAGGACAGAGCCTTTTTTCCCTGACACTGTATCAGTAAGGAATGTGAAGAAAAAGTTAGTGGCTATGACATTTGCAGTGCTACATTTTCAGGACTTAACTACAGGTCCCAATTCCTTTCATTTTCAATTACAGGCACAGACAAGAGGCTTGTATGTCCTATTGAATTCCTGTTAAAAATTTGCCTCGTGATTGTCTGTTAGCAAGATAAAATTTCAAGTCTCTGGGGGCAATAGAGTGCCACTTATGAAAGTGTTAAGCACAAGAGAATAGTTCTGGAAAGGTTGCAAGAGTCCACAGTCCAGCTTTGCTAAAAGCCAGCCCAGTGGCGGAAGTGAGGGAGTGTCTGAACCAGAGCAGGGAGCACTCTTGGAGCTGGGGCAAATTTTTCCTGGGGCTTTTATGTAATCTGAATAAACAGCAAATCAAGGTGAAAGAAAGAAGGACAAAAGGAAAGAAAGAGAGAAAGAGAGAAAAAAGTGGGTTTTGAAAGACTATTGCCTTACTTTAATTAGTAATAAGGGTCTGCAGATATGATGGCAAGCTGGTGTTAGCTGAAGATAAGCCTCTATTAAATCATCAGTAGTGTGTCTATTACTGAAGCTGATCTTTTCCAAATTTAATCTGCCATTGCTTTCTTTCTTGTCTCTCAGTCCTGTGAGGTTTTCCCTGACCTCTAAATAGTTAGGCTTGAGAACAGAAATGTGGTACAAGTCCCACAGTTTGTATTTATCAAATAATACGGGAGATTAGATACTTTGCATTAATCTTTATCTGTTCAAATCTATTTTTTTTTCCTTCTTGAATGTATTTTGCTGAAACACAGCATTTTGATTGTATTTAACAAGCATTATTTGGAGTTATCTACAAGATTTGTATACAATGTTATTGCAACTTTAAAACTTAAAGAGGAGTAAGCTCATGTCTTATTCTCTTAAAATTACTGTCTTTTCCTTATATAGCAGGTCTTAATAATTCAAATAGTGATTTTATTTAGTAGCAACAATCATTGCAGAGAGTGTTGAGAGCAATAGAGAGAATATCTGCTTGTGAAATCTCTTTCCAACAGTTTTTATTCACAACTCATCTGTACAGTTGTAGTATGTATTTTCTTATCTTGCCTTCATTAACTGTGATCTTTTTCTTTTGTCTTTGTACTATAATTCTCAACCTGGGTTGAACTGATTCATGTGTCAAGAGATTCCAGGGAAAAAAAAAAAAAATAGGAAAAAATAGTCTTCAGATTGCTAGATGTGTAAAATTTATGTATACTTGCATAAGATATATGTAAGTATTTTCAAACTCCACTGCATTTTTAATAGTAACAAGAATATAAAAAATCTTTATTGTGCAATATATTTTCTTTCCTCATGTTAGCATACCAAGATAATGTTGGTACATTCCTATCTTCGATATTTAAATAAGTGTGCCTTTCCATGTAAAATCAGAAATCAATTAATTTCCTTATTCTCTGTCAAATTCAATTTTAAGCGTCTTGGTAGTCAGACCCAAACAAGTGTGTGTTGGCAGACTGATGGGATAGGACATCTGCAAGTGGGTCTTTTAGACCTTTTGTCTCCAGTTAGGTCAGCCAAGTGAGGAAGCTTCTTTATTTCTTGCTAAGACTCCTTAATGTACAGGGAGAAACTGTTATTTAAAATTATTTTATAAATTTAGGTCGGCTTCAAACTAGTTACACTACTCCCATTCTCCTCTCTCCATATGACTGCATGGAAACTACCCAATAGTTTATTTTTTCCACTATGAATGCATCTCATTTTCAACCTGCTTGTAATTGTGATTTGTTCTTTTTTTCCTAGCCTTGCCTTCAGCTGGTACAATATTTCTTACGACCCGGTGTTTGCCTTCCAGTGTCTTCATAGTGACTGCATTTTAATCTTCATTTCTCAGATTGTGGCTGTAAAAACGTTCCAGTATCGTCTTAAAAGCTCTCCAGCTCTTGATCACTTAAGGAGTCCTGCTCTGCATTTGCTTCATATTCAATTACTCTAATATGAACATGGATAATCAGATTTGTAGGCAGGTCTTCAGATAAGGCCATAACAGTTTCTTGTACTTATCTTTTTGCTTGATAAGTACCTCTTTTAACACACAGAGATATTGTTGTTTTTACCCTCATGTCCCCAGGGCTTTCAAGGACAGGATGGACTTTTTCTTTTTATGCATGTAGGCCTTTTGTCAAGTGGGATCCTGAAAAGTAGTCAGGTTAAAAAAGATATTTTATTGGATTCATTTGTTATCATACATGAGGTAATGAACTAGAGGTAGTCTTCCAATTACATTTTTGTTGTTGACAGTTTGGAAGTTTAATGCTGTGGAAGGATAGTTCAGAAGACAGGAGTTTCTTCTTTGTTAGGTCTTTCGCAGAATGCAAAGGGCAGATACTGCACATTCTTCTGATGGTTGTACCAACAAACTGGAAGACAGACCATAGAATACACTGAACATTTTAGAGGAGATGGAAGGAAATTATTTTGGTATTTTTAAGAAAATTGCTAATTACTTTTGACTTCTGATTGCTGGAAAAGTTTCTGTTTATAAATTTTGCACAGCCTCAAATACTTTTTATAGCCTTGGTCTGGACTGTCATTATCCACTTGCTCTCCTCTTTCAGGAGAGATCTAAAAACTTGAAATATTGCTTGCTGATCTCAGTTTACCTAGGAAAGTGTGTAGTACATCTGAGGCAAAATAAGTATGAGGAAATAGAAAGTTTTAGCTCTAACTTCAGATTGCCTTTGCATTTGAGAGTTTTCTGGCATTGTTTGTATGATATTGACTTTTATGATCTTATAACCAACAGCAAGACATTTATTACATAATGAAAGTAAATGCACTAAAAATAAAATCCATCAATCTTTGGTTATTACTTGCAAAAGAAAATTAAAATATCAATCTTAATGCAAAAGATATATTAAAGTTTTAAAGTTGCTGTATACTCCTAAATGATTTTCATAGCTTTCAATCCAATAAAATTTTGCACATCCTTAGAGATGGACAGACACAGTTGGATAAATGCTTGTAAAACAAGAAAGCTGTATCTTTCAAAAGTGATACAATCTAAGCATTTTATATAGCAAATATTGCAATGGTTCATGTGTGCACAAATACAGAAATTAGCGTGTAACAGGAAAGAGATTTCTTCTGATCCTGGGACTGTATGAAAATAAGATAACAAAAATAAACATAACAACTGTACTTCTGTCAGCCAATAAGGCTGTGGAATTTTGTTTTGTTTGTTTGGGTTATTTTAAGAAAAAAAGCGGCAAGTAGGCGCAACAAAGACAGTCTGAACAAGAAGATTGCCAGCAGATAAACAGAGGACCATGCTGAATGCTGCAATAAGTACATATCTGTGCCACATAGACCCTTGAACATTGCATTTGACACCTTGCAGTGTATGGCTTAATTATCAGGTATTCCATGAACTTGCACTTCGTATGTTTTTGTTTCTATGAGTGAACTCTTCCTTCCTCTAGAGTAAAACTAATGAAATCCATTAATTTTTGATGAAATAATTTTTAAGAAGGATGTAAATTTGATGTTAGGCAACTTCCAGACTAAATCTTTCACAGGTTAGTTGTGTCTGTGTGGGTTTGTGTATGTGCACATGTGCAAATAACAAACAATTTGGTACTACCCTTCTAGTAGTAGATTCTGATCCCGATTATTTGTAACTCTGGAGTTGAGAAAAATTTCCTCATTTCATTTTGGAGTGAATTAAAGTGAAAACTCTGTGCACGATTTACCCTTAGTGACTCCATGCTAACTCTTCCAGTCTAATGTTGAACTGAAACTTAAAACCTGGAAAAGATACTCAGTTTGCTGGAAGTCTCTCACTGCTGAAGTACAACACAGGTCATTACTGGGCCCAGGAGTGTTTAATGTCTTCATTAATGACCTGGAGAATAGAGTGCATGCTCAGCAAGCTTCCAGGTGATAGAATACTTAGAAGAATGGCTGATATAACATATGGTTAGGCTGCCATTCATAAGGATCTTCAAAATATCTGGAAATAAGCAACCAGAAATCTCATAAAGCTCAATTAAGAGAAATCCAAAGTCTTGCATCTGGCAATTAGAAGCCCCAGGCACCAGTAATGGAGAGACCAGCTCTGCAGAGAAGAACCTTGGGGCAACTTATTCACCAGGGATTGGCAGTATGTCCTTGTGGCAAAGACCAAGAGCATTTGGAGTTGCATTAGGCAGAGTCCTGCAGCAGGTTGAGGGAGAACATTACCCTTTCCTGCTCAGCACTGATGAAACCACACCCAGAGTGGTATGTCCAGGTCTGGAGCCCCAGTACGAGAGAGAGACATGGACGTGTAGAATTGAGTGGAGCAAAGGGCCACAAAGACAGTTAAGGGCTTGGCAGATCTGACCTGAGGAAACAGATATCTGGGATTGTTCAGCCTGGAGAGGAGAAGGCTCAAGGGAGTCTTACTAAGGTGTGCAAGTCCTCTTCTGGGGAAGATATCATAAAGATATGATGCAACTTGACTTCTTTTTTTTTTTAACTGCAAAAGTAAGAGGCAATGAAGACAAAGTGAAATACAAAAAATTCCATTTAAACATGAAAAATATATTTTAAAATTTATTATTGTTATTATTGTTGTTATTATTATTAATAATAATAATAATAATAATAGCAACAACTGACCAGACATAGCCTGGACAACATGCTCTGCCTTCTTTGTCTGTTTTGCTTTCCAAAACCTGTCATTTCCATGTAAGCAAGTTTGTAGACCATGTTGGTCTTGAGAACAAAAAACTGCAAATTTTGCACTGTGCCATTTCTGTTATGGTACTGTCCCTCTCATAAATGACCTATGTTCACCTGCAGTGTTTTGTGCTAATGTAGAAATCAGAGCTAGTAGATCAATTAACTATTCATTGTACATAGCTCCTGGAGATAGAAAGGACAAAATTGTTTAATAAACTGACACGGAAAGATTGTATACTTTCCAATTGAGTCAATATTTAGAATTATTTAAAAAAGAAGTGTCAAAATCTACTGTAATGGAGCTTAATGCCAGACATCAGAAACTTAAAAAAAATGAAATATATTGATTTTGTAGTATTTTTCTATGTATAAGTGAGAAGAACATTTTTATAGAATTCTTTAGAATTAATTTTTCAAGGGAAATTCCATTACTGCCACCTTAGACAAAGAGAATTATATTTTTTTCTAAAATGGATTTATTAGATACTTTTACGTGTATGTATCCATAAATTTCTAAGTCTATATTTTGTTCATAACAGCACTTTTTCTTTTTTGAAAGAGTGCCTTCTGAAATGAAGCTGTTTTTCTGAATTTGAGTAGAAACTTCCGTTTCAATGCCATTCTTGCAAGAAAATTTAACTTTTTTCATCTCCTATTTGTGAGTCTATTGTGTTCTGTTTTTGTTAGTAATTACCTTCCTCAAAAACCTTTATTCTTCTGTAACTGTAAATACAGTTGAATGTATATTTCTATTTATGCATGAAATGCCAAAATGCAATTCTTACTGTAGCCATGTGGACAGGGTATCATGGGCTGTACCTCATACCTACTGAACACCTTGACATATGCCCTGAAATTTTCTGAAACCTTATTTTCTCCACAGAGCTTCTGAAATCCCTCCCAGTGTTGTGATTCCAAAGCTGTCACTGGTATCAAGGGACTGTCTCACTTCCTCCTAACTTATGCTTTTTCCTTTGTGTGGGGTTTTGCCTGTGACCACTAATTTAAGGTAACGTTAGAAAATACTTAGGGGACTGTAGTAGAAGGACTATGGAACAGCAAAAAGTCAGCAAGTTTACATTTGGCTGAACTTAAGTGCAACATGGAAAACTTTTCCAGCTGTTTCAGTAACAACAGGAAAAATAACAAATATAATATATCCTTGTAAAGTCATTTGACGATATTAAAATAAATGGAGGGACACTGTTTACTTAGTTCCTTTTCTTTCTTGTTTCTCCTTCCTATTTTTCCTAATTGGCATTAAACTGCTTTCTGAATTGTTGCTGTTAAGTTCCAGCTACTGTGTGTGGCCTATATAAGCTGAGCAACTGGTTCATGGAAGGGTGAAACTGACATAATTTTAACTGACATAAGCAGTTTGAGCTTTTTGCTGCTGAGGCCTCTAGGCGATCTTTGCCATCTAGTTGATGATTGTGACATCTGAGAAAAAAAGAAGTCTGTTATTTCTCCTGAAAATTATTGTCAAATTGAGCCTCTGAATACTAAATCCAGCAAAGGTTGGGAAGTTAATTTTCATAGTTTTATGACTGGTTTCAAATCCAGATGTCTTATTCATGTAACCATTATTAGGAGTTGGGCTGCTAGAGACCTCAAATCCTTCAGGATTTATCAGAAAGTAGCTTTTTTTAACTTAACTTCTTAAACTAAAATAGAAAAATAGATCTTACTAAATCAGGACATTACATTGCCAGTGTCATGATGCTATGAAGTGGCAGCAGCAGTGGCACTGCTTGAAGTAAACACATGAAAAACTTTAGGCATTGCTTATTGCCTATTTAAAGACTATTGCATTCTCATGTGGACACCATAGCAAGAAAACTTGAGTGAAATAGTCCTTCAAAAGTTTATTCAGTCCAGTGACAGCTACCATTTATATTTTGGTTTGTTTTTTTTTTTTCATTATCAAGCACTGCTGTTTAATTTTAGCTGGTTTCTCTGTTATGATAAATCAGAAAGAGGTAGATGACGAAGTCTAATATATAAAAAAAAAAAAAAGAAGGAAACTCTTCATAAGTGAAAGCAAAGGATTACTATGTTTAAGGTGCTGTCAATATTCTTACAAGTGGCCTATGTTGCAAATATATAGTTTAGCCATAGAAAGAGTCTTGAAAAGGCTGTATAAATAAGTAATCTGATACATGCCATCTGATACACTTGTTAAACACGAGTTTATTTAATAACCTTTAATTGAAAATTCATATATCACCAAGCTGCCATTTTCTACTATTTTTTACAGTCCTGCTATGTTGTAGCCTTTTGCTTCTGTCTGATAATAAATATTAGCATTACATTTTAACATAAAGATTATAACATTTTGAATGCTTTTCTGAAAAAAGTAAAAATGTAGCATGCATAGTTAGTTTAAATAGGAAGTTAAATCTTTGGCATTTTAGATCATTAAATTTTTTTGCATTATGGATTTTGATCATGTGCATTTGTTAAACATTTCTTCTGTCCAGGAAGATAGAAGTAATATATGAGGAAAGCTTATATTTTAGCTTAATTTCATTTATAAATCTTAAGTAATAAACAATGCTACAGATCGATCTGTGCTAGGAAGTGAAGCCTATATAGGCTTTTATGTCTGTCAGAATGCTGAAGATAGATACTCGAGAAGAAAATTGGAGAAAGACATCCTTGGCTATCCCACTGTGCATATTTTTGCTAAGACTAAATACCAGAACTACACAGATTCTTCTTCAAACACTGTAATTACTTTTTTTTTTTCAAAATTGGAAAGGACTTGGGTGAAAAAAAGGGTATGAAGCATGGTGAGAGCACTCTAATGCTAATTCTATGTAAAAAAGTCCATTATCTTAAGTGCTTCAGTGTACTATGGTTTATAATCCTTCTCAATACACAGCGAACATCAAATTATTTAATGAATCAAGAGCCTGTGACTGCAATCTTATTGACAGCAGACCTCAGTAACTCTACAGAAAAATAAAAGTCTTTTACTGAAAATTTGGCACTGAATTTAAGGCTTGATGGATGTATATGATAGCTTTGGTCATCTAAAATCCTCATAATCCAAAGATTAAACTATTTTGTTCACCGTAAGGAACCTTCAAAGGCGAATTCATCTTAGGTCTAGGCTAGAAACAGTAAAGTCTGTGCAGATGAAACTCTATCTCAATATAGTTCAGTCAAAGTTTTAGAAAAGCACATAAATAATGTATTTGAATGCTTGATCTTGAAAAGTGGTGAAGTCCTGTGAACTATTACATGTATTATTGAGTATGGTTGTCATTCTCAGATCACTCATGTTTTACTGGGTTTTAGGAGGTTGTGGTAAAGTGCGTGCCAGTTTCAGGATGCCAAGTACCATTTTCTCTGACAGAGGTAGTGGTAAGAGGATGCAGGTAAACATCATATTGCAGGAGACGTTACAGAGCTACCAGACTGACTTACTGCAATACAGTTTCAACAGTTAGCCCGTCACAGTTGTTATTTATATGGCAGATGTAGATTTTCTGTGATGTGTTTCCTTGGGAATGCAGTTTATCAGAATTCATGGTAGCTTTGAATAATGATTTTTTTTTTTTTTTTCTGGTAGAACATCCTCTTATAAAAATAAAAACTGGCTTTTGGATTGTATAAATTTTTGCTGCATACATCAGATCATTTCATGAAACTACTTCAATTTACAGGTCTTTGTAAAAATGTTTTGATTAGAAAATAACATAAAGAAATTTTGTCTCAAATCCAAAGGAGGAAACAAACTTTTATTTGTTTGACTTGTGCTGAACAAATGCCTTTGTTAGCCTATCATGACTAAGGCAGCAAAAAAGGGAAGTTTGAAAAAAGCGAGGTAGCATTTTCCATAGTGCTAAAAACACTTAGTAACATATAGCAATATATGCTGTAGCTTGTAACAGATCATTGTTTTCAGCTTTTTGGAATACACATCAGTATCTTTATTTTATTCCAATTATTCTGATGTCTTTATTTTATATGTAATCACTTGATTTTATATGTAATCTTTCTCATATATGTGAATCAAACAGTGACTTTTTTAACAATATGAGTGAGCACATCCAAAGAAATACCCCATTCCGTTAAGCCTGCTGAGACAGTACAAAATAAGCCAGGTATCATAATGTTTGCTTCTACCTTTGATAGCTATTTACAAACAACCTTAGTTTCCTTAGTTCAAGAAATCTTAGATCTTTGATCTGCAACATGAGTAGAACATATGTCCAACTCATCATTCTTAGGTGATTTTTGTTTCCTTGCTAATATTTACAGAATATTTTGGTATTTTTATCGTAAAATGATGCTGCTATTAAAAGTGTTCTCTCTTCTAGTATTTTTATCTTTATGTTTCTTGACCTTTTCAAAATTTTTTTTTAACTTGGTTTGTAAATTAAGTGTCGTTAATATCATTAAAATGCTACTGTGACTGAGTAATTAATTAAGGGTGTGCATTCCATGATTGAACTTACATGGTATAATGGGGCTTAATTAATATTGATATATTGATATAATGCTTTATAACATTCTGAGGAGATGCTTGTATTGAGTAATTAATCCTCTCAACATGCAGGTTAGAAGTTGGCATGGTTATGTTTATTCTGCAGATGGGTAGAGCAAGAAAAAGGAGGAAGTATAGGGTGAAAGAATTTCTTCATCAAATATGTGGCTTCTGAAATTACACCTGAATTATATGTGAGCTTTTCAGACCACCATTTCTTTGATGCATGTTTATCTTCTGTGCTCTGTTCATGATGCATTTTAGCTCCCTGAACTTATTTGTTCTTCTCTAAGGGAAATTAAAGAATTTTAATTTGTACTATTCAATGAAAGGAATGGTGTGCCATTAAAAACTTTCAGAGAAGTATGAGAACAAAACCAATTGCATTTTTCTTCTCCTTTACAAATATTTTTGGTTTTTTGTAGGTGGAGAAGTATCATCTTTAAAACGATAACTTGTTCAGACAACCTCTTTCAACTAACTAATATTTAGAAATGGTAGTAAGTTTCTGCAACAAAAAAAAGAAAATATGTTCATCCATACTTTCCCAATGCCACTGCTTAGTTCCCTTCATATTTTCTATTTCTTTTAACAAATATTAACTTAATTTATTTTCTAGAATCTCAACTATTTGAAACTAAGAAGAAAATCAAACTTTTTTTATATACTTAAGGCTTTAATTTACTGTCAGAGAACACTTAATTATTGGATTCTTTTAAACTGCTATTTCACCACCTAAATGAAAACTGTACATAAAGGGCTTTCTACTGCCTGTACCCATAATTATGTTCCATGAATATGTTTGCAATATTTACAAGGTAGAATTAAATAAAATGTTCTTTCGCTCCATTTGAAGAAAAGCAGCAAGATATGCAGGATACTTTGCTTGAAAATAGATCTGTAAAGAACTTCATTGAAGGACTGTTAAACCAAGAACTGAGTCTGAAATTAGCTTTGAAAATGGTGACGTCTGTTACAAATGGAAATATTTTGCTCAAGTAGATTCCACAACCTAATTTCACCTTATTTGTATAAGGAATAATGTTAAAAAAAAAAAAAAAAAGAAAGAAAGAGAAGAACCAAAACCAAATCCAAATAGTTAATTATAATTGTTGGACAAGTATTACTATTTCATTCTGCAAATTTTAACTGGAATGTATTTCATTCTTTCTTTTGACAGTATTACCTAGTCATACATGTGGCAACCCAGGAGAAATACCTAAAGGAGTACTTCATGGAACCAGATTCAACATTGGAGATAAAATCCGATATAGCTGTATCTCTGGTTACATCCTAGAAGGCCATGCCATGCTGACATGTATTGTGAGTCCTGGGAATGGTGCATCGTGGGATTTTCCAGTTCCTTTTTGCAGAGGTAAAAAATGAAGATATGAAATATCTTTTAAATACAAACATCAGATTAAATAAATTTAATTTGAGGTGTTTTTTTTACCTAAATGTAAGTGTACTAATATATTGTCTAAAAATCGACACCATTTAAAACTGTAATAACTCAAGCAGTGAAACTCCAGAGTTTGCATTCAGAGATAGATATTATCTAGTTATCTTTTTTCCTTTCCATTTTTATGGGGCATAGCTATATCAATTTCATAACAGGACTGGTCAGGAAAAAAGCTTCAGTGATATAAACTTTGAAGGGTGGTGCAGTCCTTTTGAGTCCCACTCCTGCTCAGAGCATGGATAATTTCAAAGTTGTGTCAGATTGCTCAGGGTTTTGCCTAGTTGAAAATTTCATATCTCCATGCATGAAGATTCTGAAGTCTCTCTGGAAACCTGTTATGGTTCCCAGCTGCCCTCATTCTCATGTCCAATTTAAATTAGAATTTTACAGATAATGTCTAATTCCTCTTCTCCTGTTGTGGGCCTCTATAAAGACTCCGTTTTCATTCTGGCTCTTTCCTAAACTAAAGAGTGCTGTTGGATTTTCACATACCCTCCACTTGTCCAGGCTGAACAATCCTTTTCCTTCATCCTCTGGTGTCATACGTGTTCTTCAGCATCTTGAAGTTTTAGTGGCCATCCTATGGGCTTGTTCTAGTCTGTCAATGTCAATGTCTCTTTTGTGCTGAAGGACCCTAGGTTGGGCAAAGCATTCTAGATGAGGCCTCCTAACTGTCAGGCAGATGAAGTCTCTCTCTTTAGCTGCTGGCTGTGCTCTTGCTCATGCACCTCATATGAGGTAAGCTTTCAATACTGCAGAGGTGCACCACACACTCAGCCTGTGTTTCACCAGGCCTTCAGGTCCTTTTGTCAGAGCTGCCACCTAGCAAATAATTTTTGCGTGGGATGATCCTGTTCCATGTATAGGACTTTGCATTTCTGTGTTGGAATTTCATGAGATTTCTGTTATTCTTCCAGCTTGTTAAATCCTTCTATAAATGTCTGTCTGAATGGCAGTCCTGCCTTTCAAGACATCAGCCCAGGACATCCTGTTTATCACTTCACAAATAAGTTGAAATCTGCCCTGCTGAATTCCAAGGAGTTGATTCTATAAATTGCCTTTCTCACTTCCCTCAAGATATTCAGCTAATGGTTGCTGTGACCACAGCTGCTGTTGAATATCACTTATCTGAATGTTCTCTGCTACTACACCAGGTTGGCCTGTCCAGTACCTGCATTTTAAAAAAAGTGACATCAGATATCTAGTGCATTGCTTGTCCTCTGCTATGCTGCTGTCCCCAGAGATGCTGGGGTTGTTAAAGTCTCTGATGATAATCAGACCTTGTGTCTGGGAAACTTCTAGTACTTTAACAGTTTTGATCACTGCTCAATCAGATGGCCTGTAGCAGATATTCACCATAATGACCTCCCTCTTGACTTTCCCTTCTCATTCTAGCCCACAGAAGCTCAAGAGCTTATTGCCTATAGTGCAGCGGAGAGAGCTCTGTTAATTAAAGATCCTACTTTGTGTAAGGTGCAGCCTCTCCTTTTTTTCCTACATTTCCTAAGAGTATATGTCTATGCATTTCAGCCCTCCAGTCAGGTGAACTGTCCCACTAAGTATCCAATCTCAATAGCACCACAGTTCTGTGACTATATATGTACTTCCAGTGTGCATCCTGTGGAGCACATTTTTGCATACAAGCAGTTCAAATGGCTTCATGTTGCTTCATGAGAGGGATGGAGAGAAGCATTCATTGCCTTGTCCCCATGTCTTCTCCCCTGGGCCTGTTCTCCCATTTGCCTTTAGGTTTTGGCATGTGTCCATGACAAACTTAGTTTAGAACTCTCTTCACTAGGTCAGAAGAACTCTTGCCCTGTTCAGCCAGGCAGATCCTATGTTTCCCCTCCTGTCCTCATTCCTTGAAGGGGACCCTGTGGTCAAGGAGGTCAAAGCCCTGTTGCCCAGCACCAGCTCCTTAGTAAAGTGCTTTTCTGTTGGAATCTGATACTCCTACCTGAACTTTTCCTCTTGTGTTAAGGAGAACCCCTCTGGTCTCCTGCGCTCTTCAGCCTGTTCTCATGCGCTGTGGAAACCCTTTACTGCTACTACTACCACTCCCTTGGCAGTATTATTGGTACCCATGTGGATGAGCAACAAAGGGCAGTTGTTTTATCCAGTAATCGTTACTTGTGACTGAGGGCTCTTATATCATAATTCCTCATAGCAAAGAAACATTTTATACGTTTCTGTGCTCCAAAACAAATGCAAGGGTTAAAAATCAAAAAACCCAATAAATATTTTGGCTGGGTCTGGTTTTTGTATTTGATTTCAATCACTTCTCAACGGAGATTTCTTTTACTAGTGCTTCAAAACAGAAAGGAATACAAATTTTCTAACCATTCAGTATCTGATCTTAGATGTTTAGTTTTGGCTTTTTTGTCCTTTTAATAAGAGGTAGCAAACAGGTGTCAGAAAAATATAGGTAAGTTCATGGTATCATGAGTATCTACTAAATATTTCTCATATTCCTGCAGATACTGCCTATTTTGGCAGTGTTTGCCTGAATATCTTTAACAGGACTGAAATTCTGTCCATAATTTGTAAATCTGTGACTTTAACCTTTTAATAAAAAATCAACTGTGGTCTTAAACCTCCTGCAGAACTTACATGAAATCCAAAGAATTCTGTGTACATTCTGACAGGAAATGAGAATCACAACAGAAAAGTTATTTAACAGTTAAAGATTAATGTGAGCTGAGCCATTGCCTCAGTGGATATTTAAAATTCATGTGGAATGTGGATTTGATGAGAGATTTTAGACATTCCTTATTTTATTTCATTTTATCAGTCTGGAACATATGCCATGAGGTAGCCCTTTCCATTCACTATGACTTCAAGCAAGACATGGTCCCCTATTGTTTCTCTAAGAACCTTGATCTTTTCCATGAAAGCATCTTTTGTTACAGTTCTGTTTCCAGATGGTATTCTTCTTTCTTGTCATCATAAACTAATTTCATGGCACATATGCAAGATAATATAACAGAGTTAAATAAAGCTCTGAGGCTTATATACTAAAAAATTGTAACAGCCTTATTCTCTGTGGTATGTTCTCTAGTTTTGCTGATGCTGAAAAATTACTACTTTCTGCAGTTTTGTTGCATAATAATTCCAGAAACATTAAGAAGCTGGTGTCCCATAATTTATACATTGTCTAACTGTACAATTGCTGTTTTTGCTGGAAGAATTCCTAATGGATTACTAAGTCTCTAGGAAGCTGTAGACAGCATTGGCTCTTGTATTTGACATTTTGTTTCTCTGGCTGCTGCTCAGTTTCAGAAGTTCTCTTTTTTAAGTATAGCCATAGTGAGAGTGGTGGAGCTAGACTATACTGAGGGCTCCTTCATGGCTTAGAATGAACTCTGAACAGAAATCAAATGAGTCAATGCCATTTTTAGAAAGTTTAGAGAATTTTACTGTCAAGACATTTGCTTTTTTTTTTTTCTCTGTTTTCTTTCAATAAAAAAACCTCGATTCCCCAAATAGAAAACAATCCCCAGAGAAAAGTTCAAAGGTAAATCCTGAAAGATTAGGTAATTATTAAAACCTAGTCCTGTTGTTCCATAAGGTAAATAAGAGCAACTATGGACTTTTCAACTATTATAAGAAAGCCGGGAAGTTTACCATGAGTTTCTGCCAAAAAATATGTATAGGTGACTTACAAAAATATTCAGAGAGAATCAATGGCCCACCTAGATTCTGTTAATATGTTTTTTTCCCTAAGAATTAAAAAGGTCTTTGTTGTCTCAATCTCAGCTACCATAAAAGTGTCACCCAAAACATTTGTCTTCTTTGTCTTGAGGTTGAAATACTGTGCAGTACAAATCTGAAACATTTTGAAAGTTAATTTCATTCTCTTCAGTAGTTCCACTAATAGCTGATTTATGATATGTGACTACTTCTAAATGAACTTTGTATAATTAGGTTCTCAATTCTCAGTAATTTTGAGAATCCCTAGTTGATTATAGTTGCATGAGTCGAGATTTTTATGAAGCTGACATTAGGAATACAAATTGAATTAGTGATATTACAATGGTAAGCTTTTTCCTCACAATAAAAATAGCTGTGAAGAACATGTAATATGTTATCATTAAAAACACATCCATCTATTGGAGGGAAAATAAAGAAGACAATAAAGTAAAAAAGATCCTATCTCAGAAAAGTCCAAAAGGAACAAGTAATAAGTAATCAGGTTTCAGATTTAAGAACTATTGTTGGAGAAATACTGCGGTTAAAATATATATTTTTACGTACACACACACACACATACACGTATATTTATATATGTCTAAAATCAAAAAAGGTATTTCTAGATAAAAGATGAAAGGAAAAAGAGTTATTATTGCTTATGAATGTTATATTACATGATAATATGAGACTATTTTCCCTATATCCACTCTATAGTCTCTAATTTTTAGAGTGACATAGTAGATTCCTTTCTGAGCAATTTTGTTCACTTCCAGAATACTCTGATTTGGTGCAGTGTTTACACTGAGATGAAATTTGGAAAAAGCTCTCATTGTAACTAGTCAAATAAGTCAGAGAAGTGTTTCTGGAGAAGTAGATAGGAAAGCAGATACTGTGTAATTTCTTACACGGTGGTGCACAACTAGTAGATCACACCCAACAGATTTAAGGACACAGATACAAGTAGTTTGATATGTCTGTGTATGTGTGTGTGTGTGTGTGTGTGTAAGTATATATATATTTACACATACATATACTTATGTTTAGATCTTCTTGTTCTAGCATATGTCAGTAGGTATGGAGGGGACTGATAAAAAAATGAAAAGATGCCAGGTTAAGTCTTAATCTGTGAAATAAGGGGCCTGGAAGCTAGGAACAAGTGAAAAAATGAGATGACCAGCACAATGAAAACATAGAAGAGGTATCCAGAATGATACAGTAAAGTCAAAAATGGAAAGCAAAACTTCAGCCTGACCATAAGCAATATGAGCAAAGTTAAGATCAGAAAAAGATTCATTTATTAAAAATCAAAAACAAACCTCAGAGGCAGTCATAAAAAGATGAAGGATTTGATAAATGTCCATAGAGTTCTGGGAATAACTGGATTAAATTTCCTAATTATTAAAAAAAAAGTGAAATTTTCAACAATCCTTAATTTGATCTCAAAGAATTCAGCCTTTTCTCTTTTTGCTTTAAAATTAGGACTTTACTGTTCATTTGTTGTAGACTGTTACTTTAAGGGATCATTATCAGCTTCAAAAATATATTCTCAAGTGAAGGATAATCATATCACTGGAAAACAGTTTAGGACACTTAACCAAGAGAGAAGATAATATTTACAGGACATCCTGAAGACTGATCTTTTATTTTTTGGGAGAGAGCGTATGAGATTATTGCTGATTAATTTTTGAACTTCTTAATTTAACTCTCTTTTCTTAAAACCAAGTTTTTGCATTAAAAATGTATTAGAGTTGGGATTTTGATTTTAAGTTTGCTCAAGTACAAACTATCAGTTAATAAATGTACTTTTCTGCCAGGGTAGCAAATAATTAATCCATCGCTATTTCTCTATTATTTGAAGTATGTAACCTTTTTGATTAATGGATCAGATATCCTGTCCAGAGTAGATGGAGAGGAAATAGGTCTTTATAATATAACAAACCAATATGATAGAATAAATAATTAAAGGTCACTAAATAAAGCAAAATATTTACAAAATAAAAACCACCTGTGCAAGATTATCCGAGTCCAGTATTCTTAGGGCCCGTAACTGTGGAATGACCGCACTGGGGTCTACTTAGATCAAGCGCACTGGAATCTCAAAGCTAAAATGTTCAAAGCAATGCTGCAGCTGCAATGGTTGCCCACAGGTCCCCAAAAATATTGCAACAATTTGTGTGTTTCTATTTTGTACATACTATTAGCTTCATGTGAGAGACATGACTATTTAATATATGTAAAATAGATTCTGTTTTGCTAAACCACAATAATTTCTGAAATTTTAACCATCCCTCCCCTCCCACCAAACATTCCACTTAGAGAGCAATCCAAATTATTTTGAAGTGCCCTTAGACAACCATGGAGAGAGAAATAAAATTAATCTTAGATGCATGGTCTAATGAGTATTTAATTTATGTGAAGCTGATCAACAGCAAAAGAAGAAATTGAGAAAGGGAGGCAAACTGATTAGAGCACTTAGCTGGGATGCAGTACATCTGTATTCAAGTGATGATAGAAAAAAAACCCAAGCAACTTCTAGCAAGTTTCTATTTTTTTTCTATTTTTTATAACACAGAAAAGAAAAGAAAAGCCAACACAGGTGTTGGCTTTTGGAAGGGAGAAATAATGTCTAAAAACCTGAAATAGTAAAGAAGATAAGGAAGTAGAGGTTTATATTTTGATGGTTAAATAGCTGTCTGCCTATTGGAATTAAATTAGATAAATGAGCTATCAGATGAATGTATAATGCTACACCATTGTAACACTTTGTGATGTGTTTGGTCATTCTGAATCTGCAGTTTAGCAGCTTGACGGTTGGCATTGACACACTAAAATTTATTTTTAAACTTTTCATTGATATGCTGTGGCTTGGTTTTAGGTTTTTGTCAGTAAGACATTTTAAAATGGTAATTTTGAAGTCCTATTTCAAAAACGCTATTACCAAACTCCTCATATTAACCTTTTTGAAAATATACAGAGCATATGTTTGTAAAAGTAATCATTCATCATTATTTCATAGATGTGTTCTCTGTACTGAAGATTTTTTTTTTTTAATGAGGTAGAATTATCTACTTTCTCACAAACAAACTACAGAAAAATGCCATTTAATAAAGAATTGAATAAATCTTAGAATCACAGAATGTCTCAAGTTGGAAGGGAGCCATAAGGATCCTTGACTCCCACTCCCTGAAGCCTAAAATTAAAACACACCGCTAAGAAAGAGGAACATTGCAATGCTCCTTGAACTGCAACAGGCCTGTGCCATGCCCATTTCCCTGGGCAGCCTGATCCAGTGACTGGCCGGTCTCCCAGTGAAGAACCTTTTCCTCATGTCCAGTCTGAGCTTCCTCTGACACAGCTTCATTGTGTTCCCTTGTGTCCCGTGGAGGGTCGCCAGGCAGAGATCAGCATCTCCTGCCTGGAGTAAGCTGCAGACGGTCATGCGGCCATCCCTCAGCCTTCTCCAGGCTGAACAAGCCAAGTGACCTCAGCCACTCCTCCTAAGTCTTGCCCTCAAGACCTCCTCTGCACACGCTGATAATTTGATGTCCTTCACATATTGAGACGTCCAGAACTGCACAGAGTACCTGAGATGGGGCCATTCCAGAGCTGTGGAGGCTGGGACAGTCACCCTTGCCCGGCTGGCGCTGCTGTGCCTGATGCCCCCCAGGACACGGCTGTCCTCCTGGCTGCCAGGGCACTGCTCACTCACCTTCAACTTACCATCAAAGCAAACCCCAGATCTCTCTACATGGATGTGCTCTCCAGCCTCGATAAAGAAAGAACTATTTCAGAGAAGCTTTTAATAAAGCCTGCTAAATAATTTAGGCCCATGGTTCATTTAGAACCCTCTAAAGTGGCAATTTTCTTTAATTGATAACACTTACAAAATGTGACTCAAAATGACAATATGTCATTTGATGATGATTCATAAAATATCACTCAAGTTTTTAATTGCACCTATGCTGTTGCTAGTGATAGATAAGGAAATGAGTACTAATGATATAAGAAGAAAAAACTTTATTACTATGAATTTTGTACTTTAAATCACCATGTTTTTATCACTTATGTTCCAAGAGTAATGTAGTAATGTGATTTTTCACATGAAGACATTTCAATATAAACTCAAGTGGAAATGCCAATTCAAATATTTAAATTCAAATTCTAAATTAATTTTAAAAGATTCTAAATGAATTTTGAAAGATTAGGTTAGTATTAAGGTTTTTTGCTTTGTTTTGTTTTATTATGCAATAAATGTTGTGTTACTTGCCTAAACATTTTATTATCTTGTATCTTAAAAAAGGCATGTAGAATACAGAACATGGCACTCTGGAAAGCATTTGTGTGGTGGTGAGAGAAAAGTCCTGTAAAAATGATTGAATGTTCAAAAGACACCTAAACCAATTCAAAGGAAGCTTTCTAAGATACTGGTTTTATTCTTACTTCATCCTTGGCTATCTGTTCATCAAGGCTTGCATCTCGTAGCAAGATTCATTTATGCAAAATGCATCTTACCAAAATTGTCAGATTATTATTTTTGGTGAAATTACTCTTTTAGCTTGAAGAAAAATGAAAGATTTTTCACTGACTTCCATAGTGGTACTTTTGATTTTTTGCATGCATAAACTTGATGGATATGTTTATCTGTTTTATCTAAGCTACACAGCTACACAGTATACATATTTTTTGTCAAGTGGTGCCAGCCGTATGTTTTTCCATGTGTACTTTATATGAGATGCATATTCTCTAAATTCAGAGCACTTAATTCCTGGCTACTGAGAGATCCAAATGTTTGTAGCTTTATACTTCAAGTAGTCATTTATGCTGATACAAACAGCACTTTGTGCAGTTGCTTACAACTTGAAAATAACCATAAGTGTTTGGAATTAATTACTTGCACATTTTAAAATGCAATTTGTAAATCACATAGAGTTTGAATTCAGGAAGCTTCAGGCACTATCTGCTATCAAATTACTGCAAGCATGGTGATGCACTAAGATTCCTGAGCACTATTCTAACTCTCTGAAAAGCATGACATAGAGAAGTCCATGGCCAAAAACGACGATCAGTTGAAGGAGGCCAACTCGCTCTGGGACCAGCTGTGTAAGACCAGACAGTTTGTGTCCTACCCTCTGAGCACTGTGGCCACATCCTGCCTGCCTGTACTCAAGAAATGTATTATGCTTTACTATTCAACGGTCTGGTTGCCCTAGCCTGTGTGCCACTTGTGATCAAGGAAATTCCCAAAGCATATCCACATCCATCAGAGAGAAAATACTCTCTGGTTCAAGCTGCTTTCTGTGGTCTTACCTAGCTGACTAATGTTCTCTTTCCGTTTCTGTGTTAGCTTGGTTTCTTGCAAACCTCTTCAGAACGGTGTTGTGAATAGATCAAAGAGCTATGCATCCCTTGGGGCAGATAGCTGTAGTAGTCTGAGTTCCTTTGGCTCTCATTGGTGATGCACAGTGTATAAATTTAGATTTTTGCATGTGGTTGCCAGAAATAATAAACTACATTTCAGCTGCAAAATTCCGAGCTTTAGAGCTCAAAGATTATTCAAGGGCTCTGTAGCAGATACAGTGAAGAGTATTGTATTTACCACTAGTATGTTACTTAATGTCAGTATAAACACGGCGGGAGACGGTATACTCGAGAATGCTGTCATAACAAAATTTAAGAGATATGGCTGACTTAGGATTTTGCTCATCTTGCTGATTACCTTCCATGTGAAAAGTCTGCTTGCTACCTTTCAAGACTACAGGTGGAACTGTTATATGTTAGAAACTGAAGCTTAAAAGTGCAGGTACAGGATGTATGAAGTTAATTTGTTTTTCTTTTCTGGGTTGGATGATGACCTGAAATGAAGTGCTAGAAAGTTATTTAATTTACAAAAAAAACCCCCAACCAACAAAAAAGCAAAACCAAAACAACAACAACAAAACCCCAAAACACACACACAAAAAACACTGGGCAAAAAGTCTCATTTAGATATCATTCAGTAACAAAACTCAATTCTCCTTTATGATTTATTATAGATTTACAGTAGTTTTCAAATTATTTTAATCTTTTTATGTATCATGCACCAGGAAATTTTACTCGAATTCTCAGCTTTATCCATGGTTCTTTAATTTTCTCTTCCTTTCCTCCTTTCATTCCTCAGAGGCACAATGGCCCTTTCAATATGCACTGTATAAAAAGCCAAAAATTGAGGAAGGAATCACAGAAACGGCCTGATTTCACCAACAAAAAGAAATCCTTTAGGAAAGTTGATCTGTTCTAGCTCTATTCCTTCATTTTAAAAAAGAACACATAAATATCAGGGTCTAGAAAGTAAGATATGGAATTTATTGAAAAGACATGACCTCTTCTGAAAAATTTCTGTGCCAAGAAATTAAATCCATAAAGCTTTGGTAGCTAAAGTTACATTTGTGTATGTCAAAGTTTACTTTGCATGTAGAAGAGTAAATATAGATACCTGTTTGAGCCCTTCGTCAGCTTTCTCTCTTATTTTTAGTGAAATTAATGCTCCATACGTTACTTAAACATTAAAGAAATTATTCTGTTTCTGCCTTTCTTCCAATTCTTCCCTTTATTTCAGTCACTTACAGGCTATTTAGCCACTTTTAATAGTCTCTTTTTTCTAGTGTCCAGCCCCAGTATTCTTCTTCCTTTGATTCATGAATCCTTTTTTCCTTTAAACCTTCTTTTAAAACACACTTTCACTGACAGGCTTTCAATTATGATTGAGAGGAGCAGCTCTACTCCTACCCCTTTCTGTTGTCTTAATTAGCTATTTAGTTTTTATCCTAATTAGACTATAAGTTCCTCGTGTTATGCACCTTGCCAAGCTATGTGTTTTTGAATCTCCACATGCACTTATAGTATGCAAATAATACGTAATGATAGTAGCAGTAAGTAAAGATGAAAAAACAGATAAAAATAAAATGCTTCTCTTCTGATCCTTCACCTATGCAGAAATATTTTAATTACTATTTCTTTGGCTTTCATAGCCACGTTATCAAATAGCTAAAGCCACCTGATGAATTTTTAATTTCTTATGTCAATGAATTGTATAGATGACATGTTTTCTTGGAAGTTTTTAATTATATGTTTCAATATTGAATACTGCTGATAGTCAGCAAGTTTTTAAAGCTTTCAATGAAACCTTACTGAACAAGGAAGACACAGGACATTTGCTAAATCTTTTGGCAAAATATTAAATACCATTCAAGATTTAGGAAAAAATTCCTATGCTTTTCATTTTTTAAAAAATATTAATAATCATTAATATATATATATTATTAACTGATGATGCATGAACCTTGGAAGGTCCATCTGGCAACAAAACCTTCTGAATTCATTTGTCATCTGTAAACATCCTGATTCAGAACAAAAAAAAAATGAGAAAGAAGAGTATGATGTTATTAATGCTTCCTAGTTTAGGACAGCATTTAAATCTATAAGAATATTTTTTCTGCAGGATTTTTTGGTTATAAGAAATAAGTGAAAGAAAATAATTGTTCAATATTTTTAAATTTGTATCACGGAGAGCCTAATTGTGTTTCTGTGATTTTTTACCCAGTTCTTTTTTTAGGCTGCTTCTGTGCACACATTCGCAGAGCCAGGTTCTCCAAATCAGCTCATAATAGGTGTCCCTGCTAACCTTCAGTCTTGTTTGGCCTGGTGCTAAAGTGACACCAACAAGGAAAAAAAGTTAGAAAACTCAAACCGAAAACCTCTGCTGCTTAAAGGCCAGAAAATATTCCATTCCATTCACCTGGATAATATTTTGTTTCTGTGTGTGCATATATTTATGGGTCCTCAGTGGGTAGAGAAGAGCTGGGTTTGCTATGGCAGAAACAAGGATAATGCTTCACTTGTTCGAAGTGCAGTTTATTAGTAATTGGTATTCTGTTCGTCAGCTGAAGGAGCTTGTGGAGGGACACTACGTGGGACAAGTGGAACTATTTCAAGTCCACACTTCCCTTCTGAGTATGAGAATAATGCTGATTGCACCTGGACCATATTGGCTGAACCAGGAGACACCATTGCTTTGGTCTTTACTGACTTCCAGTTAGAGGAAGGATATGACTTCTTAGAGATCAGTGGAACAGAAGCACCATCAATATGGTAAGTCAGAGATCTTGTAAAGATCTCACTTCCTGTTTTTCTCTTTTTGGTGCCTATCTGAAAAGATATTAGAGGATATTTACGATATTTTCTACCTGTTAATAATGACCATTTTTTATGCTTTTGTTTTGGTCCCTTTCACCTTTCAGAACTGAAAAAAAAATAGTTTGCTTCTGTTTCTTTCCACATCTTTTTCCTTCCTCTTATTTTCCTCCATCTGCCAGAGTTATATTTGTGAGGA
The DNA here is from genome assembly GCA_013398955.1 of Callaeas wilsoni. Lineage (NCBI taxonomy): Eukaryota > Metazoa > Chordata > Aves > Passeriformes > Callaeidae > Callaeas > Callaeas wilsoni. The sequence goes on from VWPU01009110.1 coordinate 135,049, forward strand.
AACTTATCAGTGAGCATTTCATTCATGTTACATATTTGAACTTGATAAAAGAACATTTTCTGATGTTGTGTCTTGAATGCCCTGTTATGGTACTGTACTTCAACAATGAAAGTAGTGAGCAAAAGTCAGCCTGAGTACAATAGGAATATATAGACGCTAATAGATGACATCTTACTCTAAACAGGCTGTAATTCAGTCTTACTACATGTACTCATGTGTGCAGGCATTACTATCTGATGTTAGCTGATGTTAAAACTGTTTGCTTAGCAATATTAGGGATTAGTAACTGTAATACTAAATCTACATTCTCTGTACTAAGTAAAAGACGATAGTTCTGCCTGTGGGAATGGATTAAGTTGTGGAACAGTTTGTATTATGATTTCTTTGCAGCCTACATATGCCAGTTTTTCATCCTTTTCATCTCTGAGAACGTCTTGTGCTTGACATATGCACCATTGCTATAAAATTTAGCCTAGAAAAATGCAGATTTACTCACGGATAACTGATGGTTATTATCTTCAGAATTCCTTTCTAGAGATAGCAAGCAATCTTACTATTATTTTGATGTCATAACAGGCTAGATAGTTCAATATATGAATAATTTTGAAGTTCTAGCTAGCATCTGGTCTTTCAAAAATCTATCAATAAAAATGTGTGGTAACTATACTTGGCAACTAGGTAAAAACTTTGTTTTGAAGACACACATATGTATATGAGATCTATGGCAAAAAATTACTCTCTAAGATTTCCACATGAACAAAAGTTCTTAATGGCAGTCAGTGAAGCAGCTTGGTATCAAATTAAGTGCTCATGTCTATTTGAGGTACAGTGTTGCCTCTCACTCATGCACTGACATGCACAACAATCATCAATGACAAAGTTTTCTTCTTAGGGCTTCTGAGGATCAGAAGCTGAAATCTTGAAGGGGGAGAACTAATGCAATTTTGCTACAGAACATAAAAGTCTGTCCATTTGATTTGGTGTAAGAGACTCTACTAGACACTTTACAACATACTTGTGCTTTTGATTTCTGGAAATAGATGAAGTAGAATATGAGCAGAAGGCATTGGAAATGTTCTGCATTTATCTCATGCAATATTGATCAGCTTTACATTGGAGCAGAGATATAATAAGAATTTTATTTCTCCTAGAATTCAATCTCAACATTTTCTTGTTTTCTGTGGTATGTTGGAGATTATTATTTAGCACTGATCACTGAAACCTGGATTTATTGTGTTTTCCTAACACCATAGAATCATAATATGATTTGGATTGGAAAGAATCTTAAAAGATCATCTAGTAATACGCCTCTGCTGTGATCAAGGACATCTTTAACAGGACCAGGTTGCTCAGTCCTGACCTTGAATGTTTCTGGGGATGGGCATCCACCATCTCTCAGGGCAATCTTTTCCAGTGTTTCTCCACCCTTGTTGTCAAAAAATGTCTTCTTTATATGTAGTCTAAATCTACCCTTTTAAAAATCATTACCCTTTGTACAACAGGTTTGCTAAAAAAATCTGTCCCTCTCTTTCTTATAAACCTCTTTTAAGTATTGAAAAGCTGAAATGAGATCTCCACAGAGCCTTCTCTTTCCAGCCTGAACAGCCACAACTCTCTAAGCCTTTTCTCATATGAGAGGTCTTCAAGCCTTATCATTTTTGTGGCCCCCTCTACTCGGTTGAACAGGTCCATGACTTTCCTGTGCTGAGACACAGAGCTGAATGTAGCACTCCAGGTGGAGTCTCACCAGAGCAGAGCAGAGCAGAGGGGCAGAATCTCCTCCTTTGCCCTGCTGGCCGTGCTATTTTTGATGCAGCCCAGGATACGTTTGGCTTTCTGGGCCACACGATGTCAGCTCATGTCCAGCCTCCACCCAGCAGCACCCCCAAGTCCTTCTTGGCAGGGCTGCTCTCAATCTGTTCATCCCCCAGCCTGAATTGATACAAAGGGTTGTCCTGACCCAGGTGCAGCACTTGGCATTTTTGACCCTCATGAGTTTTCCATGGGCCCACTTTTCGAGCTTGTCCTGGTACCTCTGGATGGCCTCATATCCCTCAGGTGTGTCAACGCCACCCCACATTTTGGTGTCATCAGCAAACTTGCTGCAGGTGCACTTTATCCCAATCTCCATGTCAGGGATGAAGATACTAAACAGTACTGGTATCAGTGATACCAGTGCAGGATTAGTACAGGATCACTGATGAAAGTCAGGAGAAGCTACAGGGAATTTTGTAAGAAATGTTTAAAGGATTATTGGAAAATTTGGAATGAAGCAACACATTCAGCTATATTTAAGCCAGAACAGTTACCATAGCGACATTAGAGCCATTCTAAATGTAGTGCATTCTGTAATATGCTAAAATCAGCTGTATGTTTAAATGGGAAGTTGTTCCATACTTAAAACTAATGGTCTAGGGGTGTTATCCTCTTAAAATGTGACCTTTTTTTTAATTGCTCCCTTTTATTGTATCTGGCACCATGTCAACAGGTTTAGACATTAATTCTGTATTAGGAGACACATATTCCATTAGCACGGTCTGGTAATTAGGATTGTTTTTTCCCTTCAAGGAATATTTTCTGTAGAATAAGCAAAAAAAGACACACATATGAGCATTGTAAAATCTAGAAAGAGAGCAAGAATAAAGAAAGTAATTTCAGACTGATGATTCTTTAGTGTTTTTAGTGTATGATGCAATATGTCTGGATTACCCTCGCCAAACATATCAGCAAGGTTAGAAGCAGTTCCAGCATGATTGCAATAAAAACAGGATGGACTTCTTTTTTAAGTAAAGCAATGGAAGTGCAAGAACAAGTGGAATCTAAATGCTGAGGGAAAGTAATCTGATGTTTCTATAAAATATGTATGTAAGAGATTTTGTGTTATACTAATTATATAAATTATACATCTTATTCCTACATAATAGTAATATTTTTATATTAATTATATGCCACACTTGTTTCTAAACATAATAAGATGTTCAGTTAATTTCCATTTTATATAGCTGATCGTTTTCCAATGCATTTATAAAGAACAAGAGATTTGTTTACCTATTCTTATTTTTAAAATCACTCTTATGGTCCATCCTATTGGAATTAATTTGTAAAAGAGTTAAGAGATATTACTTATTTTATGTACACAATACAGTTAGAAGGTCTAAAGCTATTCAAGGTTCATTTGTTTGGGGTTTTTATTGTTTATTTTGAGTGGTTTTTTGTTCTTTTTTTTTAATTAGAGAGCAGTTATATAGCTCTGGATCTTGAATTAATATAGGTGATCACATTTTAAATTCTGCTTTGACTCAATAGAAGTGTCAACAGGCTTAAAAAGAGGAACATCAGTGCAAAATGAATGTGAAGGATATAGAAAAGGCTTTTTAATCTGTAAAAGAAGTAGAAGTATTATCAGTTAGACTGTAGGTGAAAGAAATCTTTTTGAATTAGAATAATTTCCTCAGTTTGCTATTACATAAGGAGTTTTAGGTGTAAAATAAGTTTATTTTGAGTTGGTAAACTATTGCTTGCAATGCCACAAACAGTACTTGTGGGAGCATAACAAAAAGATTGCCTCTGCTATGTGTGGAGCCCATCTCTAAATCCACCAAATGGACGATCTTTTGGATGTGAAGGGCTCCTCTGTTGTGAATTATTAGAACATTAAAAAAAAAAAAGAAAAATCTGAACATTGAATATAACTTTTAAAATACTTCCAAACATGTCCCTTTAGACCTCTGCAGAAGTTATATGGTACTTAAGATTAAATCAAGGTTGGCTCTAAAGATAGTATTAAGAAGTATCTTAAGTATCTTAGAAATCCAGACTTTAACTGAACACAATTTTGAAATAGAAATCTGTTACTTAGGGAAAGCATCCTGTTACAAATCTCTTAGTCTTTCCCAAGACTTCTCCTTGAGATGGAAATTTGGGGGTTTTTATTATTATTTGTTGGTTAGGTAAAGCTGGGAAATTCACATGGACATAGAGAGGTCCAACTCAGGCTTTTTCATGTAAATGTGGCTTGGCCATAATTTTTACAAGATCATCAAGTTATCTTAGACTGTTAGACTGTGCATGAATGGTGATTACGATACTAAGAATAATTCTGCAATTATTATTTCTTTAATGTGCAATCCTAATTTTGAACAAATTTTGTTCAATATTTTTTTTCTCTTTGACCTTACAATACTGATTTTATCTTACTGTGCTTCAATTTAAACTCAAAATTATTATCTTTCACATTTTTGTCAGTATTTTCCAATGCAGGAGAATGAGCTACACTTCATACTTTTCAGTCTAAATTAATTTCCTAATACTATTTAAAATTACCTTTAAGGTTATTCTGACTTCCTTATAAATCATTTCAATATCATAGTGAAAGGCCATAAAAATGTATGTGGATATGAGAGTGATTTGGAAGCAGCCCTAATGAATTGCTATAATCTTGGCATACAATTTGACATAAGTACCTAGAGTCATCTGAAACTTGCTTCTTACTTTTGTGTTAGTGAATAACTCCTATAGCAGCTGGATGCTATTTTGTGTTTCTTAACTAAATACACCAGTCCAAACACTCAGATATATTTCAAAATAGTAGGATTTCAATTTGCATGCTTTGTGTCCTATTTATAGATCTGTTTTTGTTGTAATTGCCACCCTCCTTGTGAGAGGCCTGTAGCAAAGCAGCGTGTGAGGTAATGGAGTGGTCTAGATCACCTTTTTCACAGACACGTATGGCAGCATATCCAGACATCTGAGCTGAGCGTTTCCCTCAGAATTACATAATTAGACAGCTAAAGAGCACCATCTATTGGTTTGCTGTTAAAAGATGTATTGCTTGTGGATCACTTTCAATAAAGTTGTTCTACACCAGAAAAAAAGCTTGGGACATACCTGTGCCAATATAAGGCACTGTTTTTGTTTCCTTCTCCATCAGGTGAGAAAAGATATGCCATGGCCATGCAACAAGGGGAAGGCAGTTAGAGCTCAGCTTTTTCATTTGAGGAAACTATTAAATTTTTATTAATTTATGTGTAATTGCTTACTTTTTTTAGCCTCTTTAGAGACATCATGACCATAATTCCTTTTTTTGTGTTACCAGGGAAATTATGCAAAGTTATATGCTTGTCTTGGAGTTACTGGTAAAGGGTTCTCTTGCTGCCTACTAGTTTTTGGAAGCTCTTACCTTTCTTTAGCTTCTAATTGGTTTTCGCCTGTTAACTGTTTTGGTTAGGAAGCCAATAAGTATAAGCTTCCCTACCAGATAACCTGTCTGTCTGACCTGCCATGAACCACATTTGGGGTTTTTTCAGGAAAGCAAGTTGCATAGTTACCCTCAAATTCTTTCTATTGACTTTCATTTTGCAAAGTTATCGGTTACCATGTAAAAATTACATTATCTATCACATTTGAAAATTAGCAATAATGTTATCTAGCACTTGAACCCAACCTGTAAAATATATATAGCAACACAAAAATGCTTAAAACTGATTTATGATGGAGCACTATTCAGTTCCAAACCCCCAAGATACATTGGAAGGACAAAGAAATTTTGAGTGGCTAATGTAGACTGTGTGCCTGTATGAAGAGGTTTTTAAGACTGAAAAATATAGTGATCCTGACAGAAGACTGAAGATTTTTTAATTCATAATATGTTTATTTACCTGATTAGAATTGAATTTCTTTTAATTAAATACATTTTTGGTAACAGATTTCTTCCATACATAATTCGTTCAGATTCTTGCTACAGCAAACACCATCAGAAGGGATTTACATATTAAAAACGGAATAAATGACAGAAAAATCCCCAAAATAAGTAGTATGGCAAACACCATGTCCCTTTAAAAGGCTCAGTGGAATACATCTTTTCCCCATCTTCTGAGTCCTGTCAGTTGCTGCCTTTGGTACCGATGCTTGTCTCTCCGGGTCTCTCCTAGCTGTTTTTTGTTGCCAATACCTATGGTCCCGCTGCTCCCTTCACTCCCACAAATGTGTCCTATTTCTGCATTCTCCCTCAGCATTTCCTGCTGTGTTAAATGGTTTAAGCTTAAAATCTGTTAAAAGCTATCCCAAAAAATAATGGACAAATCATAGCTGATCCCGGTTTGTGGTAGATAAATGGTTGAAAAACATATACTCCCAAGCATTTTTTAAAAAAAAGTCAACCATGTGGTTTAGTCATAGTCAGAATGGTATATCAAAGGTTTGCAAACAAAGTGCTGAACTTGAGTTCCTGTGGAGTTGTGTGATCTCAGACAGAATGTCTCGCTGGTCTCAGAGCTGTTAAGCACAGTCTCAGAAAGGATTATCCCTGCTCACGTATTAGGGAATTTATACAGAAAATTGGCAGAGTGTTTTACATAGGACATCAGCTATGTATACTAAACATGTCATACAGGCAACTGGTGTACTCTAGTTCTAAAAGTATTGCTCTCCAGAGCCTTTTAAAATTCCCTGAGTGGGAAATAGCAAGTTTTAATTCACTGTCTATAGCCAGTTCTTTTTCTAAAAGCAGTTACTAAACCCAAACATATGCAGATAAACAGCTTCTTCGCTCCTACAGTTTTCCCATAATAAGGATTAATAAGCTGATATCATCAGTGATAGATCTTGTACTTGGCTATATTTATCAAAATCATCATGTTCCAAAATGGATTTTCTTCAGGCATTCAAATGCCTACTTGAAAAAATGAATTATCCACAGTTGTAAGTAAATTCTTAGCAGGCTTGAGGAAATACAGTGAACACTGCTTAGTATCTTTGGAGTCTATGGAAATTTTAAAAAAAAATAGTGTGGATGAGACAGGTAGTGAGCAGTTCCCCCTCCCTAAAATTTGTGTACGAGAGAAGATGAAACCTGACTATGGTTAAGAAAGCAAAGCTGCGGGGAAATTGGTATCTTAACACAGGGTTACATTTACGTCCACCATCCTGGGCATTGTTTTCCTTTTGCTTTCAGCAGCCTAGGGGCATTTTTTAAAATTGTTTTGATACAGCAGAACATAGCTGGTTGTTGTTGTTTTTGTTTTTTTTTTTATTATTTAAGTGTATATTAAATAATGTAGTATATATTATATAAGGAGATGAGCTCTGCTATTTGCAGTGATGAACCTGCAGTTTCTAATTGCTAAAATGGCCCTAATAAAGCAAAGAAAAAAGAGTGCAAGTAGTAGTTTCAAAAATAAGCTGAAATGTAGCATCCAAATATGTTTGTGATCTCTGAGTTGTTGGCATTGCACTGGAAGAAAGGAAGGGTTGGAGGGAATAAGGACCACAGTTTTCCTCCCTATTATATGTTGCATATATCTATATCTATATCTATCTATACATATATATATATGTATATTATCTTGAGGTTAATCTGATTTTAAAAAAAAGAAGATTGTATCGAGTCCTGCTGTGAAGACAAATCTATTTAAGGGTTATTTAATAAATTCATTTAGTTTATGATAATATCTCACATAGAAATCTTGCAAAAGTTCTTAGACTTGTATTTGAAGAAAGCATATCTGAAATGCATCACTTATCTCTTGTCATTTTTTCATGCTAAATAACATTTATATAAATACATGTTTATATCTGTATGCATAAAAGTATGTTGAAGGTTTTGCAAGGATTTTGACCTTAAAATAAATAGGAGGGTAAATATACTTCATGCTAATAGTAGTGACTAAACTCATAAAATCTCTTGCCTGTGTTAGCTGTAAGGACACAGAGACCACTTAGCTGTTAACACCAGCATGTGAGTCGTGTATGAAGTGAGAAGTACAGAAGCACTAAATTGACACTTAATTCACAGAACACTATTGCTTTCTTTGCACCTATTAATTTACAGCCTACTGTGCTGAAGAGGCATAAAGGCTTCATTCATAGCACATCACAATCTGACAGGAACATAAGAGTGAGAGAACTCACTTAAGGAAGCACTGTGACCCACAGTATAATTTTCCACTACGTCTAAAAGAACACAGAAAGCACTAGATTTTTAAAATAAGTATGTGAGCACAGTTTAAATACATTAAAAGAGAGCTCAGATTGCTTAAAATACCACTACTTTACTATCTTTCTAAATAGATTTAATAACCCTGGGGATTCAGCATACTCCTAAAATACCCTTCTACTAGGTCTGTTGCATTATTCTAGAATACCTATACCATTAGCTTCATTTACTCACAAAATTCTTGACATTGGATTCAGGAAAATAAGTTTTAATGATGAAACAGTTCATACCAGTGTATTCAGATTAGAAACTTTTCTTAGAGATATTTATAAATCACTAAGTTTCTTGCTTTTGCACAGTATCTATCCATTGCAGTCAACCTGAAGAGTAAAACAAAACATACAGATATTTTGACTTCTGGAATGTTACATTAACTTCTTCCCCTCACTCCCCTTTTGCCATACAGCCCTACCAGGGATTCTAGGTTTGCATGCAGTAATCACAGTAGCTCTGAAAAAACACACCTAATCACTGATTTAAAAAGAAAACAAAAAACCAAAACCCAAAACAAACCAAAAACCTCCCACCCCCACCTCAAAACCAAACGAAACAAACTCACAAGCAAACAAAACCCCAAACCAATTGGAATTTAAACTGGAGTTTTCCAATCTATATTTCTTTTGGGGTCTGTTGTGCCACATGAGAAAGAAAAAGTTTAATGGAGAAAATCTTGCTGTTAATATGTGTCTGCATATAAATATGAACTTTCAAACTTGTAAAAGTAATACAGTTCAGTTCATCTGGTCAATTCACAATTAACAGAGATCAATATTGGGACTACTAGAACAGTCTGGGGAAAAAAAAGACAGTTATTCCCTGCACCTTAGGCCAAATTCTAGTTTTGGCACTGGTACCTAGATCAGCAATAATATCAGAAAGGAAATCCATCATGGTGTAAAGGTACACTGACGTGGGTAGTGGCCGCTTTTCTCATTAGGATCAGTGAGGATGAAGGGTGGTAATTTACCAAACTGCTCTTTTAAAGCACTGTGGTTTTCTATCTTATATTTCAAATATATTGGAATTTTAATATTAACTATTGCCATTTTCTAAAATATATGCAGGGTTTTAATATATCCTGGGTTTTTTGATATACATTTTCAAACACTCAAGTATATGAAAAATTGTTTGGTAGGAATTAGCATAGTTGAATGTGTTCTTACTTTCCAGCATATAAAATGATCTCAGCAATTATTCATCACATTTTAAGAGAAGAATAGAATTTTACAATGTAAAAATCAAGTGTAAATATAAGTCTGTTTTATTTTTTTCCTGGATGTAATGAAAGTTGTTAAAACATGGTACATGACAACTAAAACATTTATCAGCAGTTTGGGTTGTTTTCTTTCCAGCAATATGTACCAAAGTAGACATACTCCTCCAGAAAACTCTTTCTGAATTTCCACTGCAAGTTTTTTAGGCCAACTACCCATTAGTTTGTTGCGTGTTTTTTCTGCTGAGACCAGTGCTGCGATCTACAGCAGCTTAGAATAAACCTGGCAATGAACTGTTCTAACAGTTAATAAATACCTTGGCCCCTGGTATCTGTTTAGTTAGCACACAGAATACATCGATTATTTCTTTGACTCTAAAAGAATGTTAAATTGAATTTAAATAACATGTTTATTGATGACTACTCTTTTTTTAATGCTTGCACAGTAGGCTAGTGATTGGACTTAATGGGTTTTCTGCAGAGGTCTGCACTTAGAAAATACTGTGCTGTTGTGTATCTCTGATATTTTAAAGCAGTAGTTGCAGCACGGAAAGTTTAGATATGATGTGTAGTGGTGACTGAGATATTGTTTCTGTTTATCCAATCTCCCAGATGGGCAAGGGAGAAGACAATCAGTGAGTAAGGCAATTTGCTGCGAATAAAAAGAAAACATAAGGATTTTGCTAGTTTAGCCAAGCTTGCGGCAGCACCGCAATGAAGAGTGAGAATTTCAGATGTAAATCATCTAAACAAAAATGGAAATACTAAGGGTTCCTTTTTATACATTGGATGCTGATGGGCATATTAAGTGAAAATCAATTCTGTATTCTGATAAGATTGGCAAATTATTCCATCCCACTTTTAATGAAGCAAGGAGAAGGGACAGAAGAAAAATGCAAGTTTTCCTCACCAGAATTTGTCTTAGAAAAAATTAATTTCTTTAGAATGATGTGACCCTAACACTAAAATATTTTGATTAGAAAAAATACTGTAAAATATTGTGTGAAGACTGAGTAATATAGTGAAATTATTTAATTACAAATTTATACAGAATCTCGTTAAGAGATATGTGATTGTCTGCATTTGGAGGACATTGATCATATGGTTTTATTTTGTATTCAGAGCTTTTGTAAATAAGATATTGAAAGAAAATCTCTGTTTCCAGTATTATTCTATATCAAGGAAAAAGCCACATTTTTTTAGAACATGCCTATTTTTTCACGTTTGCTTTGAAATTGGAACGACAGGATCGAATCCCTGAAAAAAAAAAAATTAGGAAGTAGCATCTAAATTAATTCAAATAACTTCAAGTAACTAAACAGCATATTTAGTTACATCGCCACAATAATCAACAGTTGTCTTTTTTAGCTGACTGAAGTGAGACCAGTGTATTTTACAATGCATGCTAGAACAGAAGTAGGATATATTCTAGCAGAGCATATATGCAGAATTATTGGACCGTCATTTGTCATCTTTCTGTTTTTATCTGTTAAATATCATTAATATTACAAAGTTAAGCACTCAAAAATAAAAAATGCCAACTTTAGTTTGAGCCGCTTGTAATAAAAGTTGACATAGCTTTTTAATTATGCCATCAAATGCTCTTATTTCTAACTGTGTGCTGAGACTGAATTACTGTCGTGCATTTAAAGAAACTCAGGTCAGTAGAACTGCTGCTACATATGTTGAGATGAGCTGTGTGCGTTATCAGGGATATTAAAGGAAAAGAATGTCTCATGCTTAAAAAAAATTGAGTTTCACTTTAAAATCTGGGTCTTATAGGCACTTTATTCATAAAGTTGCTACATCATGGTAACTGTTGTTTTCAGACAAGATTTGTGCAAGTTTTTGCAAATACTGTAGTCCTCATATCTCATGTAATTGGGTTCAACTCTGTGGCGGTTTGGACATAAATTTAGGAGAAAGCAACCTGAAAGGAGCATCTCTCTCTCTCCTGCCTGCCAGGCAAGCAGGCTCTGGCAGCTCCTCCCTCCATGGGTTTGGGAAAATAATTTCTCGAGTGAAAGTGAAAAAAAATGTTTGTTTAACAAACAGAGTCCCCTGCAGGCACAGTGCAGAAAAGGATATTGAAACCCCATCCCCTATCCCCTAAAAGAGGCTGGTGGATTTTATATAGTCTCTTAAAACTTAGCTGCTCTGCAGTCCTGAGGCCTGAGGCCAGGCAGGGTCCGACGATCCCCCTTGGAGGGTCCCACCAAGCAGGTCCCACAGATGTCTGGGACAAAGACATCTGGTCTTGGACAAAGAAGCAAGCTGAAAACAGTCCAAAAAGGAACAGAAGTCCCTGAGGCAGACTGTAGACCCTTCTCAGCTGAAAGCCGAAGAAGCTAGAGAAAAAAACTCCCTTCTCGCCTAACTCCTAACTGGCACAAACACTGCCTGGAGAAAAAGAATGTAAACATCTAACTGCAAGGTCAAGCTAGCCACTTTGAAGAGTTCTCTTGGCTTCTCTCCCCCTTTGCAGTTTAAAGGTAAAATAGACATCAAACAGGCAATGGGAAATACAGTATTGTCATAAAATCACCCCCAGAGAGCTCTTCTGTCAACTGCAACTAGTTTAGTTGAGCCATGACGAATATTTAAAGAAGCTCTTACAAAATTATACCAGAAAGAGAAAGGAAGAGTAAAGAACTTTATTTGTAGTTCATGCGTAGCCCATTTATAAAGCAGAGAGAAGAGACTGACTCCCAGATAAGGGCTTTATGGATTCTAGTATTCATATGCAATGAATTTCATTTCAAAACTGTTATGTGTTTATATCATGATTTAGCTTAATGATAGACTTAAAAATTGAAAACTGATGCTAAGAATCAACTAATATGAAAAATGCTTGTCCTCACAATCTCAGTGGTGATAGCAGATGAAGAGGATGCTCGAGGTCTTCATGTGAGCCCCTCTTGCCTGGTTCTCAGTACAGTATTGCAATGATCAGGCCTTTTTGGAAGCATATTAAAGAGGTGTACATAAACCAATATTAGACCAAAATTAGAACACTGGAGACAGACTGTTCACAGGTTTAAAAGGATATTTGAAAAGGAGACATATAATTAGGAAAGAATTAAAGATGATTCAAAAGTGGATGCTTGTCTCATCTGAAAGCAATTTCACAGGTAAAGGTTTAGAGCATCTAAATGCACCCACGCACAGAAAACACCATATCATACCTAACTAAATAGACCAAGGACTCTATGGCTAAGACAAAGAACCAGAATCTTTTTCCACAGTTGAAAGAAGCAAGGGCTTTCTCGTTTAACCAAATTTCAAAGTTGATGTTGATTTTCCATCTCCTCATTTCTTAAACTGAGATTGGATATGTGTCTTAAATTTGTGCTGTAATGAGGTGTAAATTATTATGTATGGTCCAGGGGTAACATAAAATTTCTAGTTTTAATATACAGAACCTAGATCTAAAGACTGACTATATAAGAAGATATTCTAGCAGTTCTTCTATCTTCATTGTGAAAAAATTCCTTCGAAGTAGCAAATCTTATATTTAGTATTGAAGGTTTGAGATTCCAGAATCTGGCACTATTTACGAGGACAGTTTCTAAAGATAAGAGTTTTAACTCTTCTGCAGAGGGCAACTATCAAGAGAAATCTTAGATTCTTAGAAACTGGTGTACAGGTTTTCATAATAAATATTTAGAATTAGCACGCTGCCCCCTGGGTAGAAATATGGTAATAAAAAAAAAGGGTAGTGTGTTTGCTTCAGCTGCTGTGTTTGAAATCAATCCACTGCAGTCCCATTGGGCTGGATAAAGCTCTTAAAAATGTTAATTTTTCTGTGTACAGTAAGTAGCAGTAAAGCCCTGCAAATCTACATAGACTTGAGAGCTGAATTAATAAGTTTTATTTATATTTGGGATTTATCCACATTTTAAATGGTTCTATACTGGGAGAATCTCAAGTCATTGTCAAATTTTAGACACTAATGATGGTCTACAACAAAAGAGAATCTATCCTTTAAAAAAAAGAAATGCTTCTCAGAAGACTGAAAATATTACATGTTCAATATGAAAATGTTAAAAAGAGTTTTCAGATCCTGTTTCCTCCAAATGCGGATATTCTTTCAGAAACTTTTACTTCTCAGGAGTGATAACGGTTTCTTGTTTGTTCAAAGTATATAGAACAAGAGTACTTTTTCATTATCATAATCTGATAATGAAAACAACTGGCAACAGATATGAAATTCATATTTAGGAACAAGACATGCCCATTCTAATAATAAACGATTACCTGTGTAAATGAAACCATGGGAGTTCTCCACCTGAACAAGAGCATATTTTTTTCAGAAAAATACTACATAACCCCTGATTTAGTGTTTTCCAGTCCTTCAGAGTGTTTTGTAATCTGTTAATTATCCTTGTTGTTAAAAGAAAGCATCTTATTTCCAAGCTTGCACACAAGGTTCCAGCCACAAAAGTTCTGTCTTTGTATCCAAGACTGAAACACTGTTACCAGACTCCAGTTCCCAGTAAGTCCTTGCAAACTGTAATCTCACAACTTCCCCATCGATAATATAAAGGAATCAATTTTTTTTTAGTTTTTTTAAAAAAACATTGTCTAATTTTTAAATTATTCTTGATTTCTTTTCAAAACCTCTGCAAATATTCTTGGCTACAAACTGACATTGTGAAATGAAAAAGAGCATTATAGTAGCAGACATTTGTTTATTATTTCCCTACCATCCTCACTATTAAGCAGGTTAACTATTGGTCCCCGTGTCAGTGTTTGGTTTTGTTTGAGGTTTTTGTGGTGTCATGTGAGATAGCTCAAGAATTTTGCTTGAATTGGAAAATTGACCCAATTTATGTAAAATAGAAAAGAAGCATAGATATGATATGATTTTGGGTTTTCTGTGAGTTTTATCAAGTTACAACTGGCTAATCTTACCTCCTGCCAACCCAGAGAGCCACAACAATTCTTGTAATCAGACTTTGTCAGAAATTCTAGCAAGAACAGTACAAGAGCTGTGCCCCATGAATCATATGAGAACTTGCCCCCTTCAAGACGGGTAGCAGACGGCTCCAGTCAAGTGAAGTGAAGGAACTCCCTTCTTGCCTTGGGATGCATTTTTGTAGACTACCTCTTTTTACAGGTTCCTTCATGAGAGTCAAGAACAAACATCTCTTTTTCCCTTTCTGGGATGGATTTTTACTTTTTTGTTCTTGGAGTCTCATTCCATTCACCTTAGCATTTACCAGTATAAAGCGAATCCAGCTGCCCTTTAGGATATTTAAAGGTAGGCTGAATAAATGAAGGTAAATATATTGAGAGCAGATCCTTGCAGAATATGCTCAGAAAACCAAACATCCTTTTTGAGAACAAGAATTTGTACCAAATAGAGAGGTAGAAACATCCACAACAGCATGGAGTTGCCTGTTCTCAGTGTTGAACAAAGACAGTCCATCCTCAATGAGCTTTTCATGAAACACTGGAGATCTAGTGGGAATTTGTCTAATTTTGTGGTTGAGAGGCTGTCAGAGGGTTAGAGGGCAGTTTTGGGGAATGCAGCCAAAGAACAGCACCATGCCACTCACTGCATGAAGTCTCAAATTTGTTTACAGAGCAAACATATTAGGTTGGCTACATATTGGGAGGAGCTGTCAACTTCCTCAAGGGCAGAGAGGCCCTGCAGAGAGACCTGGCTTGGCTTCCCTCTGTTCCACCTCATGCTTGGTTTTCTACACCTTGTATTTAATGGCTGTGTAAATTCCCCCTGAGTGTCTTTTGGTTTAATATTTTACAGTTTTCTGCATTAAATCACTAGCATGAGCTGCCCATGACCTCAGCCCCTGACCAATTTCTGAACAACTAAACCTGACTGACCTTCTACCTGTGGCTTGAATAGAGACAGCAACGTTAACTTCTGTCACTCAGCTGTGGAAGAGCAGAAATAACACAGTCATTCCTTGCTTATGACAAGTGCTCGACAATTTTGTGTGTAGCAGGGAGTTGTTTCCTCATTAAGGGCAGGTGCTCACAGAGATAGTCGTGTTCAAAGCATCTCAGTTTCATGCTGACATTCGGATCAATGCAGACAGGTGTGGCTCTTCTGCAAAGAGCACGTGTCCCTTATGCCAAACAGACTGCAAGGTGCCAGGAACCGCACTGGTGTTCTTACGGGACTCAGTTTCAGAATGCTTAATCTGACAAAAACCACTCATGTAAAATATATAATACTGCATTTTATACACACAGCTGGGAAAAATTTTAATCGCTGATTTTGGTGCTTAACAAGGTGAAAGCTGGGTTGGTTTGTATTTCACAGATATGGTCAATGTGGATTTACCTAGCCTATGTTGTAGAGAAGAATAAACTTTGAAAATACAGCATGACTACTATTCCTTTTTAGTGATACCATAAAAATCTCTGTATTTTCTTTTATTTAAAAAAATCAAAACTCCAATTTGATATAGCCTCATGCAAAGAATGAAGCCAATAGTTTTACCAGTTGGAGGGCAATGCTTTTGTGAAGTTTGTAGGAGGTACTAAGCCTGATTTATTGGATGAGCTGTATAAGATCCAAAACCTTCAAAAGGTGTGGAGAAAGTAAATCTTGAAAAATAGGGCATGAAACGTTAATGAACAAATAATCATTTTTATTCTCAGCATGTTAGTAGAAATAGAGTACATCTGTCCCACCCAGCAGCTGCATCATTTTGAAGCTCTTGAGAGGGCTTGTGGAGGTGAGGAGAATATAAATCACAAATTAAACAGTAAAAAAGTAGGCAAAAAACCCGGAATGCAGTCAGTAAGTATCTAAAATACATCAGTAAGGAAGGAATATGGGAGATATGTGTTCCAATATTTAAGAAATTATAGAAACGGAAAATCTGAACAGTTTTAAAAATTACTTGTTTTAATTTTTAATATAATACTATGATAAAAGATTAATACAGAGATCGTATATTGTTTTCAGAGTCAAAACAAAAATGCTAGTATTTTATCTTAGAGATATTGCCAGTAAAACTAGGGAGAAATTAAGTTTGCTCAAAAAAGTTGAAGATAATTTTTGTAAATCAAATATACCGTCTGTATTTATTTATTTGTAATACTCCTAAGTATTGTTATCCTAATTAACTAGTCACGTTTAAAAGAATTGCCACCATAAAGCTATGATGCTGGAAAACATCCCATTTCAACTTTAATTTAGAATTAAATGTTCTCATTCACTGATACAAACTAGTATTTATTTCCTTAAAATTATTCCCTCAGCAGTACTCTTTCAAATGACTTTTTACAAACAACAGAGATCCCCATTCAGTATCTAATCATTGTATCTAATAATTAGCCTTAGCTCCACTGCAACAAATAGTACTTGCTGCGCTTAACTGTTGATGACTTTGAAGATCTCACCAACTTACTTGTTTGGTTGGTTTTTTTAAATTACATTTAGTTAGGATATGCTTCTGCGAGTACATGCTTTTTATCATCTAAAATATGGAACTTCATAAATTTTATATTCAAATTTTACATGTTTTATAAAAGAATTATAGAAAATGTATTCTATCATTTAGAAAATTTCAATTGCAGTCTTATTTAATTTTAATTGTTTTTATAAAGTTGATTTCTTATTTACTTTTTAGCTTGAAACAAGTAACAAATGAACCTGGTTTTCTGACTAGCAAGCTTCAACTATGAGTCAAAGGACTTAAATATGAAAGCATTATAAAGAGTTCAGTTCCTATAAATCTCAAAGAAATCAGCATTCTTTTATCGTCACTGTTTTCAGTTTTAGCAGGTTGATACAATTTGCAGGAAAGATATCCAGCTGGCACAATCATACCTTATTTTTCCTCTGTGTAACATCTTCGTGGGTAGGAGTTCATATTATGACAGTAGCATACCTCAGTTGAGTGCTGACCTCCACAGCTCTCTGCCTTTTTTAATTTTAAGTAGGCAAATCTATAGCACTTAGTGGGTCTGCCTATTTAGGTTCCTAGTGTGAGTGTGATAAAAATGAATCAACCACTGAAACATGAATCTAATAACAGAACTTTATGTCTTCAGTAATTCTGATTTTTTAATGGTTTTGTTTGTCTTTTAATAATGTGAATAATCATGAGATTACAACACTAGCATTGCTAATTCCAAATTTTGTTGTTCTGTAACTCTGAATCAGTCATTTGAACCTCAGCTTAAGCAAGCCAAAGAGGAAATCAGCAGCAGCAGTTAGTGCAGCTCATGTTGATGAGGTGAAGTTCACTGCAAATTGTAGTCTGTGTGCTTTCCACTGTCTAAAATAGGGAGAAAAAAAATCCTTTGGCATTTAGATTTTAAAGGCAGGTATGCCTTGATTTCATATCTACCTAATGATATTTTATATTTATGTAAAAAATGCAAAACTTTGCACTGCACCATAGAGAAAAATGTAGCGTCAATAAAGATGCTTATGCAAGACTCCTCATATTTACACATTGCCAGCAAAGGAATGTCAAATACACAGAGATTATTAGTAACTTTGTATGTTTCTAAATTCTTGGAATCACCAGCAGTATTTGATGACAAAATGTAACTTACAAGAAAGCAGTGGCATTAAACATTTGCCATATTTTAGTAATCTTTCATTAGGAAAAAACATATTATAAATATTACATTGGGTTAAGTTATCAACAAAAAAGTACACAGTCCCTTATTTTGAAATACAATAAATATTTAAACAAGATATATTTACAAGACATACTTAAACATAGAAAACATAGAACCATTTCTAGAAGAAGTTTTAAGCTACTTGTACCTTCTTGTCTCTGAATTCTTGAAATGAAAGCAGCTTGAAAAGCTTGAAAGCTTGGGCTTTATAGTAAATACTAGTATGAGGAGATTGCATATATGTTTTATATATTAAATATTAGAAAACAAAAAAAATAGTGTCTAGTCCTACATTTTTTTCTAAATTATAGTCTTTTTTACTATTATTTGAATATACAGAGTTTTCAACAGAACACATCATTATGCCTTTGAAAATGTCAGAAAGTGTCATAGATGAACAGTAAAGATGCTTGTCTGAAACTTAAGTATATCAAATTCCTCATCATTTTATCTGTCTTTATGGATACCTCATATTTTGGAGCTCTAGAATGACTTGATTCTATGGCTGTATCAAGCGGCAGTATTTACCCTCCACTACTTTTCAAACTACTATTCATATTTAAGTGTGATCTGTCAACAGAGCAGGTAGCTAAAAGAATTGGAAATGTATGTGTTTCTGCTCTGGGTCATATTCAGATGTAATTACTGGCAGATTTTTACTGAACTGCTGGGAAAAAAAACCTACCCCAAATTCATCTAAATCACAGTTTTAATTCCTTTTGAGCAATGATAAATATTGGTAGCTGGAGAATAATCTCGACAAACAAAGGCTTAATCTGGCCAAACAGGGGCTTTACAGTGTCATAAAAACCCAGAGCCATATTTCATCCTCTTCTTTTCAGAGATAACAGATTAGTGACTTCTGAGCTGTATTGATAGTCAGCTGCATATATCTAATTTGATGACTGCACATAAGCAGTTTAGTGTGGCTAAGGCTGACAAGGGGTAGACCTCAGAGCACTCTCAAACATCCTATAGATGATTTCACAGAATCACAGAATTAACTAGTTTGGAAAAGACCTTTGAGGGCATAGTGTCCAACCTATGACCTAACACCACCTCAACTGGACCATGGCACTAAGTGCTATATCCAGTCTTTTCTTAAACACTTCCAGGGACTGTGAATGTACCACCTCCCTGGGCAGCCCATTCCAATTCCCAAGCACTCCTTCTGTGAAGAATTTTTTCCTAATGTCTAGCCTAAACCTACCCTGGCACAGCTTAAGACTGTGCCCTCTTGTGTCTCTAGTTGCCTGGGAGAAGAGACCGACCCCCACCTGGCTACAACCTCCTTCCAGGCAGCTGCAGCTCTCACAGTTAAATTCTACAACATGAAATGTGATCTATGTGACTTTTTCAACTTTTCCCCTCTGATGTCTGTAGTATTCTAAAGTGAACTAAAAAGAGCTGAACCCATGTAGGCTCTACACTTTACATAAAGGTACTCAAATATAAATGTTTTTAAAATATGCAATAGAGGGAATATATCTGCATATCTGAAAGACCTACGTCGATTAAACTTCGACAGAAACCATATGTTGCTTGGAACACAAGAAGCAAAACGTGTATATGGGAGGGAATGAAGCACACGACTATGGAATTCTGTATAGGTTTATACTGTGAGGTTTTTCTAGATTTCTGTATCAGTGACAATATATTTGAACCAAGCTGAGAATAAAAGAATTTCCTTACCACTTTGCATGGGACAGGGTTCTTGGATGCTACCACTATCTGTTTTTGTTGCTTTGGTTTTTGGTTCTGTTTGGATTTTGTAGTTATGATGGAATCACTGTATCTACATGTTCATCTGGTGCTCCTGATGCTGTTCTAGTTTGTGAAATACTAACATTAGTGACGTTTGGTGAACATTCTTATTAGGTAATGTCTTTTATTAGGCTAACTGCTAGTATTAGGTAAAATATACTAACTTGTGGGTAATAATTCACATTGAACACTAAACATCATAGATTCACCTTCCAAGTAACCTGCCTGCCCGTGGGAGGCAATGAGTTAATGCCTTGTTTTGCTTTGCTTGTCTATGAGGCCTTTGCTTTCCCCATTAGTGTCTTTATCTCAACCCAGGAGTCGTCTGTTTTACCCTTCCTATTCTCTCCCTGACTGCACTGGTGGGAGTGAGCAAGTGGCTGCTGGCTGCTGGCTGCTGGCTGGAGTTAAACCACGACACTCCTGAATCTGTGATGCTTAGTGTTCAATCTGAATCATTAATTTTAGGTTTCAGACTTGGCTTTAGAAAGTGTCCTGTGGTTCTTCCATGAGAGACTTGACTGTAGAGTATTTTTGTTGATTAAAAAGGAAAATGAAGATATTCTGCCATTGCTGACTGCTCATCAGTTATCTGCATGAGGATTCCTTCCAAGCCGGTATTCTACAATGCTATATTTCATATGGCTGAACAGCATATGAGTACAGCTATTCCAGTTCTTATGGACTACTTTAGTCTCAAGAGTAGTGGAGGAACAGGAGATAAGATGTCTAGGAAGTAAAATCTAAAAGAGAAACAGTGTCCATTATCAATAAGATTATTTCTAAAATGGCTATAACTGCACATTCCTTAAGGCCAGAAAACCCTAATTAAATGCTTATTTTATTAATAGCCAGTAAATACCAAAGGATAACTAAAACCCACTCACTACAGCTCTGTGATAGATGGTACCTTGGAGGCATTCCCAAGAAGGAATTCTTGCATACTTCCAATCAGGGAATGAAATACAAAAACTTGTCACACAAAGCAAGAGGGATGGAAGGGAGTGGTTTTTGCCTGGAAGTTTCATGGTGTCTGCTGTAGGACTGGGACATTCCCATTAATAATGGATGTACAGTCAAGCCACTTTGAAACTTGTCCTTGGGCCAGAAAAAGTCACAGTACAAATCAGTCTTGTTCACTGATATCCCCTTGACTGTTAAATAAAGTTTGTCCAAAATAGAAGTTAGATGGATGTTTAGGATTCTTGCACATGGTTTTCAAATAACGCTTTAAAAAAAAAATCAACTTTTTTTTTGCAGAATTCTGTAAAGTTGATAAAAAATCAAGTGTTTAGTGATGCCATATTTGGTATTTCATTTCACTGACTTGTATATCTTCTTTATAGTGCATAATTTGCAATAATTCTAGCAAGTGCTTATGAGAAAAATAACCAAAATAAGCAAGTAGGAGTTAGTCATATGTTAGGTTGCGCTTGTTACTAAGAATATATAGAATGGTTTCTTATAAATCTCACAAAATTGATTGAAGAAGCAAATTCTGTTAGACTTTTCTTGTGCTTTCCTGTACAATTTACTTTGTAAGGTTCTCTGTCTTTTACTTGGAAAATATATTCAACCAAGTACCTAATACAGTGCTGTTGATGAAAATAATTTATGCAAATCATTAGTTTTTTGGTTCATTTTGTCAGCACTTCGAGTCCTTCAATGTGAGTGGATGTTTCTTAAATCTCAGTGGTTTCTTCTCAAAATAAGGGGAAAAAATCAAAATCAAATATTAATTCAGGTATGAGATAAAAATGCGGAGCTGGTTCTCAAAGTAAACTTTCTACTTTTATTCTGTGATGAAAGAAAACATAGATTTCTGCATATTTTGTTTTGATTTTGTGAAATAATTATATGAAGTGAAGTCTTCTCGGTATGATTTTTTCTTTTAACTAACAGTAGCTATAAATGCAGACACCAGAGTCTTTGAAGCCTCACTATTAAAACCACAAAGATATTTCTAGTACAAAGAGCTGTACCTATGCACCCACCTGACTGTCTATCTATATTGTTTTAATGTGTAGTATTCATAAATAAAATGATGAATAATTTATCTCCATCTGTGCAGACAGATTTTACCACCGTATTACTCTGTAACTGTCAACTCTGTAAGATAATGTTCACGCTGTAGAAGCTACTCCAGCAAAATTTAACACAACTTTCTAGGTCTTTAAAGATAACATGCCTAGCGAGACAATATTTTAAACAAGTACTCAGTAATGCTTAATTGCATTATCTGTCCAGAAAGATTTTTGAAGACAGTATTACAGAATGCGGCTTCACTAAATCACTGTCACTTACATGTGTCTTCAGCTGATTAAAGAGCATGCAAGTCAATGACTTTGATTTCCTCACAAATTACAAATGTTGCATCCATTTGCCTCTTTTGGTACTACTAATTGAATTTTTGATAGGTTGAGAGAGTTTTACATATTCTCTTAATATTTAAGTTGAAATAGGTACCATGAGAGAAACAAATTTTTTCAACCTTAATTGCTGCAAACAAGCACATTTAGTTTTTTATATCAAATTGGGCAGTTTTTTAACACAAGAAAAGTCAGCTAGCAAGCCTTAAAACTTTCCCATTTTGTTTCATAAAAATAAAAAAGCTTATTGAGTGATTCTCCGTACTCAGTGCAAGTGCACTGTGAATGATAATACAAATGGCTTAATTTCATCAAAGAACTTTTATATAAACCCGAGTAAGATTCTGTGTCATCCTATTTGACTTACATGGAGTTTTTACATACTCTGGATTATACCTAAATGTCATAGTGAACAGTACTGTGAGGTAAAAATCTATAGCTGCGCAGTAACTCATTCTGTTTTCCCCGTCCCTGAAAAACTAAAGCAGATGCTTTTGATGTTCAGAGGAGACATGATGCCCTTTACCTATTTTTTTATTTTTTGTAGACTCTTGCAGCAAGCAGGAGGCAATGTACTACTCCACTCTATTCAGAAACTACACAAGTAAGCTGAAGGAGTGTGGTTTTGCTAAGTGCAAATGTGTACTTACAACACTCATATGCCTCTTTGGGAGATACTTTATGGACACTACTTCTTCTAAACGTGCCTTGTGGCTTTAACACAAGAAACATGTCAGCATGAGAAGTTAACATTGAATGTAATCACACTAGCTTATAGGTTTTGAGTAAACCTGTTTTCTGCAGTCCTCTGTATAATTCATATATATGACATTGGAAATCAATGGTTTTTAACACATACTAAATCCAACTAAATGGTTTTTAACACATGCTAAAATCATGCTGGTTTTGTTCCCTAACTTTAGGAAATTTTTTTTCTTTTTTTTTTCTTTTTCTTTTTTCTTTTTTACTTTTTTCTTTTTTTCTTTTCTCCTGTGCCTCAAATTACTGCAAAAGTGAAAACAGTATAATGCACAAGGCACTGTGAAAGAAATTCAGGAATAAGAAGAATTTTACAAAAAACTCGGAAGGGAAGAAAAAGGAAAAATGGGTCCTATTGTTTCCACTAATGAAACAACTCCAAAATTTCTTCATCCTTTCTCTCCATTTCTACATCATTAGAATTTTTTTGTCTTTCCTCTGCTTCCAGGGGAAAGTCATAGGTTATGAATGAGATTTTCTTTGCTGATGACTTCATATGGGCTTTGGATCAACCATCAATATGTCTGTTTTGTTTACACATGATAGATCAATTGATTTTTACTGCTGCTATTGACCTTGCAGTATTGTAACAATAAGGTCCCAGGAAAAAAAAAAACCTGTTATTGGGGAGCTTTTGGATATATATGATAACTGAACAGGGACTCTGAGAATGACACATCAGACAAGGGCATTCGTTTTTAATCAGTTCCTCTGATGTTCGAAATTTTACCTGGTGTTTCCCCCAGACTGTTTTGTGAGCATATGCAATGGAGTCTCACCATGATTATTAGGGATCTGGAGCACATGATAAATGAGGTGATGGTGGAAGAATTGGATTTCTTCAAGCTGGAAGAGAAGTTTGGAGGAGTTGGGAAACTTACTTTTTCCTTCAGTCTAACGTGAACGTAGTAGATGGGACAAGACACACACAGATTCTTTGAGAAGAACATAGTGATAATATAAGAAAGGAAATTCCAATTAGGTATAAGGAGAAAAATATTGATGGGAAGAAGTTGCCCAGAAAGGCTCATCCTGTGCTGAACGAGGTCTAGGGAATAACTACACAATTGGATCAACTTTGAGTTTCGGGTTGGACTAAATAGATTCCACATCTTCCTTTCAATACAAATTGTCTTATGTTGCTAAATTTTCTTTCACTTCTAATGATAAATAGTATTTTAATTTTGTTCCCATGAATTTTGATCTCATATTCCATTTAACTGCAAATGCCACCAGTATTTGTATTTTCTAACCACATTCTTTTACCAAGACCCCATGATCATCCTTTGAGCTTCTATGAAGTTTACAAAGTCTATGCCTTTCCTCTTCCTTCACTTGCCATTTCTCCTAGGATAAGGGAGCAGTGAGCAGCAGTGCTTCTTACAGTTGTATTTGTATAAGGCCCTATCTAAAACAAAGTGCCAGAGAAATCGCATGGTCTGTATGTAGGAAAAAAGAGAATTTTAGAATATAAGTGTCTGTGAAACGTAGTGCCATTGGGGACCATGTGACCTGCAGTGATGTTGCAGTGATACAATGAACTTGTTTGTTTTTAAAATTATTTTTACTGCATTCTATTATTACATGAAAATCATTGAGAAGTTTACTTTTTCTTCTCTCTTATCAATTATATCCCTGTAAGACTTTATAAGGTTTTAAAACCAGAATCATACAATTGATCTCTCTCTTAATATAAAGTATCAAGATAGGCCTTTTTAAAACACAAATAAGTGTCTTTTAATGCTATAGAGAAAAATCAGTAAATTGCTTGTGCTTGTAATTCACACATGTGACTGAATATAAATGTAAGTACTATAAATTAATCCTTTTTGTATTCCTGGTAGCCTATGAATTTTATTTCTACTGCCTCATTTACAGACATCAGCTGCATAATTGGCAGTGATAATTGTAGTGGAATTTTTGCCAGACCTAAGATTTTCTCTGGAGCCTTGGAGTCAATGTTTATAGTTTTTACATAACCTTTGAAATGTGTGAGAGTAATGTGATTTTATGTTTTTGTCTTAGCAAGTGCTAGAGGAGCACTGGGTTGTAGTACTACAGCCAGCAGATTATTCTGAGATGTTTTGAACAGCTGCTTTAAAAAACAAAAGGGCAACGATAGTGGAGTCCTTTATCTTCCTGACTGTATGTTAGAAGTGAAAATGGAAATATGTCGTTGATTTACAGCTGTCAAAAATGTGTGCTTTGCTTTTACTAAAGTGTCTAGAAATAGATCTTTTGGCAGCTGTGTTTCCAGATACAAGTTCAGTGTACCATTTACAATAATGTTTGGTCTTCTTCTGTGATATTTCCCATGCCATGTTCTGGTCCTCGAGTATTTGGATTTATTTGTGCTACTTCTTTCTCTAGACTGGAACCACTTGAAAGAAAACATTCATGTGTTATCAAAGACTGTTTTCTTGAATGTCTCTATTGTGAGAAAGTATTTGCACTATTTTTACCTAAAGAGCTCCCACATGTAGCAAAATAAGAAGTTAAGTCCAGGCTGACAGCTTTTGCTAGGCCTAAATGTTGCAGTTTGCAGCTGTGTGAGGCTGTCTAAATGCAATGTCACTAGTGTTTGCAAGAGTTGCAAAGGATGGTGTTCAGGAAACGTTTTCTGAAGTTTTTTGGCTTCCTAAGTTAAACTGTAGTTAATGAGTATTGGTAAATCAAATCCACTGTCTTCTACCTCCTGGAGTTCATGGGCCTCAAGTTTTGCTCAAACATTGGCAATTTTTTTTCCCCTTTATTCTTTCTTTTTTCTATTAAGTGCAGGTAACATCAACTGTACGGTAAATGCATCACATAACACAAAATAAAATAAATAAAATAAAACAAATAAAAGCCCTGTGGCATTTTTTTCATGTAGTACTGCAAAAGATTACCTATAACATTAAGTTCAGTTTCTTGTGGGCTCACTAGGTTACTTCAATCTCACTTGAAGTTATAACAGCTCTGAAATTGAGGGACTAATATTAAATGTGTATTTTTCATTTCAAGCAATTTTCTGAAATCCTCTTTGTTTTCAGTGATTTTGTGTCTATTTCCATAAATAGGTGTCTATTTAGGATGAAGATGTTTTCAAGTTGTTTCACTGCTACATAAGCAAGCTGTGTGTAATAGTGCACAACGACCCCCCAAACCTTATACTGTTATGTTTTCATATGGATATTTTAATTTAAGTGCAGCAATATTAAGGTTGTAACAATTCCACCTCTTCTTAATATGTTTCTTGATGTTTTGTTTTTGGTTTTTTTTTCCGTGGGTAAGTTATTATTTACACTGTTATGGTATCTGATTCCCAAGTAAACATTAGCACACACATTTTCACAGAACTGTTGGAAAGCAGAAAAATATAACCATCCTATTTTATAAAAATAAAAACAAATATATAGAAAAAAGGAAATAGTGGAGATCACACAGAAGTCTATGTCAAAACAAGAGCAAATTTTATAAGTCCTAATAGCCATCCTAGTTTATCCTTAAGGTCTTTCTGTAATGTAATTAATTATAGAAGCAATGCTACAAACCTCAAGTCCAAGAAATCTTCCACTGCCTTGGCCAAGATTCCATGGGTCTCAGTTTAGAATGGATATCTCATAGGTGAGTATGAATGCATAGAGGTTGCCACAGGAATGGATTTGGGTGGCTTATCAGCCTACATCATATTACTTTTAATGTCAGAAAAAGTTTAAGTTATAATATTAAATATAATATATTATATTAAAAGTTATAAATTTTCCCGCAACTCAAATATTCTTCAAAAAATATTGTGAGTTCTAGAGACATAAATAGAGTGAAAAAGAAAGAACGTGATTGAAGATACATCCCTTTTTGTCCAAAATTGTCTCTGTTTCAAAATGTTAATAAACTTTCAGGAATTTACTCGGCTCACATGCTAGGATTCATTTCTAGGGCGTTTTGCTTATCTGAGTGTATCATTTTCATTCTAGAGGATCTTAATTTGGAGTCAAGCCTTTCTTTGTGTACCCGTTTTGTCCTTGGGTGTTCCATTCAGATTTAAATTTCAATTGAGAAACTCAATGTTTACAATTAATATTGAACATTATCTCCAAAGAATTAATGGCTGTCATAATGTTTCTTTAGAAATTCTAATATTCTTCTGGCGTGGAAACACAGCATTTTGTTTGGTTATCTAGTACAAAAAGTAGAATAAATGACATAATTTTAATTTATAAAAGGTATTTTTCTGTTGAATATGAAATATATGGCAGGATTGCATGTCAGATTTGAAGACTTAGTAAATAAATTCTTTAGAAATGTAAAATTCTCTTTCAAATCGATATGCGCTGACAGTTTTAGATAGAACTTGAGAAGAGCTATGGCAATAGAAGTGGTATAATGGTTTGTTGCTAACTCTTAATAGAAACTAGATGGGAGAATAAGCAATTTTGTAGTGAGTAGGTTGCTTGAAAGATCTTTAAGACTATTTTTGAGAGAACGATGAATCCTAAATCCAGGTCTACTCCTATGTGTAGTATGCATGCCTATCCTAGACCTGAAACTTAAGACAAGAAGAGGCACTTGCATTCCATGGCAATGGCTTTCAGTAAATAGAAGGTAACATTCCAATTCTTCATTTGGGCAAAATAACTTTTGACACAGTCATGGAAATACAGGAAAAAAAGGCAGGTTTGAGAATCTTTGGCATTGTCTCTTTTATCCTTTTTCCAATTTGGGTGATTTTTAAATGGCATGGATGATTTCAGCACTGATTTTTTAAATAAAAATATATGATAATTCCTATAACTATTCAGACACTTGTACAGTGCAGATAGCTCTTCAGATTAAAGTCTACCATGGCTTTCAATTTCACTGGAGCACATCTATTCATAACACAGCAGGCTGATGGTCTTTTGAAATTGCAGTCTGAGCCAGCATTTGCAGAGTTAAAGCCCTTCACAATGTCAAGGAAAATTTTGTCTGATGTTCATTGCTTCTTCCCAGTGGACCACCTTTTCTGCTGAATTTATTCACCATCCAGTCCACCTATTACTCTTTATTACCAGTCTGTGCAGGTTCCAAAGCACTCTGCTCAGGAAAGCTACTATTTTCTTCGCTTTTCTAAAACCATATTTGAAAATTGCCAGGTTACTTATGTGTCCTCTTGATCTGTGCCACGAAGGAGGCTGTTGAACTGTGAGGAAGCGAGCAGGAGCAGCAACCAATTACTGCTCTCTGAGGCAGCTCTGGCTTTCAAAGTGATCTAGTGGCCTGCTTCCTAAGCACTTTTCAGCCCAGCTGAAGGTAGAGTGGAGAGGGAAGTCTATTAGATACAGTCCATTAAATATAATTAAGCAATGTGTTTGTTTTCTGAATTTTTCTGCCTTCTTTGTTACTTTACGCTTCTTCATACTACGGTATGGAAGTGATCATTGTTAAGATAATAAACATTTACTCAATAGTTCTTTTACTCATTATTATTTCTTCATTATTTTACTCACTCTAAAAATCAGATTTTCTGGTTTACATAAAAAAAATTGGGCAAATCCCACTGTTTAATAGTGTGAATAACTGCAATCTGGTTTCTAAAACTTACCTAGAACTATTTTAATGGTTTCAGGGTTCTTGTATGGAACTTTGTTTAAAGGAAATGTTGTAGAGAAAATAGAAAAGCTGGAGATCTACCATGCAAATTAGGAAGGAGAATTTAGCAGTTTAATTATCTCATAGTCAGAAAGATTGTAAATAAATGGCTTCAGAATATTTTGTTTGTTGCTTTTAATAACTTTTAGGAAAATACGCCACCCAAACTGCCAAAAAGAACTGCCACCCAAATTTTAATATTTATTAAAGAAGTAATTAATTCATTTTCTCATTAAGTTTAAAGAACTCTCTGTGTACTCATGATTTATAAAAATCCTCTCTCTAATCTATTTTTATGTATGAGCATAATTCATTTTCTTAGGTAAGCATTTAGGTTTTGCTTGTAGTATTTAGAAAGAATAATTAGCCTTTCACTCAGCTTCCCACTTTGATACATGTTCTAGTTAGAAACATACAAACAGATTTTTACATGAAATATATTTATGTAAAAAAAAATTAAGTCTTTTAAATTAATGAATTTATTCTGGAGAGCCTGTTTACATGTTCTCTAATGTAGTCGAAACTTGAAATATTTTAATGAAATCTTTAATATTATCCAACAATTAGCTATCTGAGTTCTCTTTAGGTTGTTTTTTTCCATATTTGTTTGGAATATTTTTTGTTGGGGTTTGTTTATCTGTAGTATTTAAAAAAAAATTTCTGAAGTCAGATTGTAGTCGTACAAAGTTCATGCCCAACCTTCTGCTGTACTGGGCCTCTCTAACGTCTCTTGGAGGTCAGCGACTTTGAATTGTTCATGTGTGTGCGATTAACATTGAAACTGTTGTCTGCAAAAGTTGTTCATTAGGTCAGACACTTTAGAAAAGTGAACACAGTAACAAAAAAGAAAGCAAAAAAATTTATACAAATAAAGAAATTTTTACTGTTCATTTCTAGAAACAGAATTTTAGAATCCCTTAATGAAATAACTGACATTAAAAGTTATAAAAATCTAAATATCTTAAGAGAAATAGTCTCTCAGTGAACTGTTTATTATAGAGTGAAAAACTCACCCAGAGGAGTGGAGGTAACCCTTCTGAAGCAGTCTCATTTTGAAATAAGTAGATCATCAGTATAATTCTTATCAAATAAACAGTTTCTGGATACTTCATTTTTAGAAAAGCTTAACTTTTTTCTGTATTATAACAGACTGGCTAAGTCCAGCTACCTGTTTGGAATTATTTTAATTTCCTTTCTCTTTCCCTGCAAAAAGTCCCGAGTTCATTTCTGACTTTATTCTGATAGGACACAAGGTAATTATAAACAACTAGAGCATGATACACATTGTTCATTTTAAGTTTTGGGGGATTTTTGTATTTTTTTAATCCCGGTTGCAGGTGATTTGGTTGGCTACTTTTGTGTATTGTTAAAGTGTGCTCCAAAAAATTGGTATTATTTTCCTTTTATTTTTTCATTATTATGCTGGTCCCCTCAATAAAGTCAGTATTTTTTTCCATTTACTAAGACATAAAAAATTTTTCATTCAAAAAAAATTAAGTTGGTGAAAGAGGAACTCCAGTTTGGCAGCACTTGACAGTGTGGCAATGGTTGAACAGTAGTCACCAGTGAGCTGACGTGTGATTTTCTAATAAAAAAAAAGAGACATCATGATGACTTTTTTTAAATGCCCTAAGTAAAAATACTAGCAGTAATGTTCTAATGAATGCAAAAATTATGCCATTTTGATTTTGTTATTATGTCTTTCTTTTTTTTTCATTAGTAGGACAAGAACATATAGAAATGCAGATATTTTTAAATGTATTCAGCGTCAGTCTTTAAGGTCCATCTGAAAAAGTTATTAATGTTCCTGTCAGTAAGTCCAGAATAAACCTTTTTTCTCCAACAGAACTAGAGAATGCAAGACTATGAAAATCAGAAGTTGTGTGAGCTAGAGATCACGCATTCACACAGGCTGAACTTTAAATATGCATGTAAGCAGGGAAGTCTACACTAAAACTAAATGTTGGGTGATAATTACTGGTGCAGAAAACATTGCGAAATGAAACAGGAAGGAAAACACAAGCAGCACCTGTATGTTTACCTGATCATCAATTTTATAGGATGCAAAATATTTACTTTTCCCTATGTTTAAAGCTTCAGTGCAGAGTCTATTAGAGCATACCACCAGTTGAGAACCTACTAGAGTTACTGGAGGTTGTTACTGGAGGAGCGCATTTTTGAGTGACTTATGAAAATTAAGGTTGATTTTTAACATAAAACTCTGTAGCTTTAAGGACTGGTTTCTCCTTTTGTGAGTTATGTGAAACCTTAGCTTTAGATGGACTACTGTCTTCATTACTTTTGTCTGTAGATTTCAACTAATTGGATTGGAAATCCTTACATGTGGTTGGAATCTTACACAGTCTTGCATTTCTTTTCTGAATTTCATCAGCCTCACATTTTGATACTTTGGGTTTCTGGACAGAAATGTAATAATTCTATGTACACTTGCTTCAGAACAATACAAAAGGTTTGTTTCCCTTTTTTGTCCCCTTAACCACATAGTATTTTTAATTGTTTTAGACCTATGGAGGCAGTAAGATATCCACTGAAATACCTCTTCATGGATAACATACGTAAAAACTGAATGCTTATTAATCAAAGGAACACAAGCATAAATTTAAAAAGAAAAATTCAAGATGTAGTGAGTGATTTTGTGAACAGGCTTCTAGCATGAGGTTTCTACCTGTTTACTAAATACTCTGTAAATCTTTTCTTGAATCAGAACTGATTGCCTTGTTTTAAACTAATTGCCTTGTTTTAGATTTGATAGAGATGGGAATTTTTTAAATTGCACTGTACCATTAAAGATCATTAATATATGGCATATTATTCCGTCTTAGTGTGTTTTCAACACTGGAACTCCTAAAAATATTAGTATTCTTGGAAATAACATGGATACTGTTTAGTTAACATGACTGATGCAACTTATGAGCAGACTACTGTTACTGTATTTTCACTTTTACACTTTTCCTGTGGCTCTCATCCATTAGTCTCTTTGGTTTCCAGGCAATCCTCGTTCACTCTGTCCCAAATGAAATCTTGGTACATTTTGTTCCTTTCTGGTCCATTGCACCTTAACAGTATTCACAATCATATGACACCCTCTTACTCACCTTGATATTCAAGCATAACATTATCTCAGCGTTAATGGTAATGATGGGCAATTGAGAAATTCAACTTATTTCACCTGTAATTAATACTGTATTCTACTAATCGTACTTTGTTATAATGTTTTGCTTCATCACTGATTTCAAAAACAGTTCTAGAATTGTACAGATCAAGTGGAATCCCTTTTTCCTCCTCTATATACATGACGTTTCTCATTCAGGCTGTTCTGTAGGGCTGCAGATGCTAATGGTGGATCAGTGAATAATTTCTAACATGCTGTTTTGTCACAACAGTTTCAGACTTCTGTCTGCCTCAACATCTGTGGCACTACTGAACATCTCATAACTTACTCATGAGATGTCTCATCTTGACATGAGAGTCCTCAATACATACACAAATATTGTCTTGCTCATTTTATTTATTTTTTTCTTTTAATTTTTGTTTTGTTTTGTTTTGTGGGGTGGGGTTTTTTTGTTTTATTTTTTTGTGTGTTTCTGGGTTTTTTTTGTTTTTTTCTTGTTGTTGTTGTCATTGTTGTTGTTTTGGGGTGGGGGCTTTTTTGAGGGAGGGGTTTGTTTTGGGTTTTTTGGGGGGTTTTTTGTTTTTTGGCCAGAGCAGGATCACTTGATAACTTGTATTTTCCTCTGTAATTTTTATAGCTAGTTATGACTTCAGTAATTAGCACACTGCATTTTGACATAATGTCTGCCTGCTTGGTTTGTCCCATTCTGTTATTCAAGACTTAGGACACTGCTGAAATTTGAGAACATTTTCAAAGCTAAATTAAACTAAGTAAACAAATATTTTCAAAAGAAAATAGATACTCAACCTCTTAGGTGGTATAAATCTTAAACACCATACCATTTAAGACACATTGGTATTGATTATTTCTTAGGTACTTTAGAAATTATCCCGACCTATAAAACTGGTTTACGTACTTGCACGGAAGCAATGGAGTACCACAATAGCACCAAAGTATATATTATTTCCTATTTATTGCATTCTTTCTCTTTTTAAGAACTTATAATAATGTGGCTATGAATTGTAACTTCATTGCTCAGTCTATCGGTTGCTTTCTTAATTTACAAAATGTCAGCCTAAGTTTTCAGCGGAAGTTGATATTGCATCTAGATTCAAACTAGACAGACTAATAACAAAGCTGAAATGAGCAGAACTGTAACTGTGTGAATGAGTTGATTTAATAAGGTTAACATCTGTCACTTCCAACAAGTTTAGCATTAAGACCCTACATATCAAGATGCCTTTGCCAGGCTCAAGATTAGTTGTTAGTGAGAAATACCAGCAGAAAATGTCAATGTCTTTGGCATCTGTTTCAAGTGGAAAAAAGTTCCCAAATGGTGTTATTTGTCTTTACTGGTGACATAATGGATTTTGCAGGAAGGAGTGATATTTCTAAGGTACTTCAGTGATCGGTGTCCTAAGAATCAGAGAACTTCCAACATCACAAGTTCAGGCCAAGCTGCCTTGCAGGTCCTTTTGCAGAGGTGTGAATACCAGAACAGTACGGTTTCCTTAAGGCCTCTGTGTGGCCACAAGATGTGTTTTAAAACAAGTATTTTATTTTTTCTTTCCTGTTCTCTTTACCTATGTTCAAACTTGTTTTATGCAAACCCAGGAAAAATTATGATGCTCTGTTGGTTTGATCTCTCCTGGCTCTACTGAATTTCTCCCTTGAAATAATAAAGGTAGAAGACTGGAAAGGAGACATGCAAGATAGGATCTACGGCAAGCATTACATCTTCACTGTCTATTTTGTTAGGGTTTTTTTGTCAGATGTTGGTAATGCTTTCTTTTGTGTCTTCGCTCACAAAATCCCAGTGACTGTACCTCAGATGACACTTTCTATGTAAAAGGTACAGCAAAGCATCTTCAGGCACTGCTTTTATTTTAATGCTATTCACAATATAATGAAAGTTTTAGCAAGAAACCATGACATTTCCTACAGCCTAACTACAGAAACCCTCTAACAATTGCATCATTCATTCCTTTTAAAGTCTAATCTAAGTTGACTTAGATTTCAACTTATATAACTTAGGCAGTTTACTTATCCTGCCCAACCATGGATGCTGTAGCTCAGACTCTTCATTTTGAGGGTTTTTTTGCCCATTTTTGCCAGATCTGTCCTTGAGACTGTGAACAGAGAACTCTCCACATGGAGGCTTAGTTCTAATTGTTGCAATGTCTCACACCTTTTTGGCTGGTTTTCTGAGATCTGCTGGTTCATATATTCAGTAATATGTGTGTGAGTTGGATGAGCTGAAGGGATAATGACATGATAATCTAATGAGAATCTCTTTCCTGTTGCTAAGCAATATGATAGGAACTTCCCTTGCTAAATATAATCTACATGAGTAATTAGGGATAGATTCATGGCTGAGGCAGTTCAGTAGACTGTGTTTTCCTAGACATTCCTGTGACCCACAAGTGCTAATTGTAAGTCCTGTAAGTGTGCTAACTTCCCATACCTTCATACCTGACATTGGTGGGAAGGATTACATAGAGAGGAAAAAAACCAAAAGACAATCACGCCCACAGAAATCTTCAGCCCAAAGTGATGCATTTGTAGTGTAGATTAATTTCCCAGATAAATGACTTCATTATTTATTTTTACAGCTGCATTTTAATATAAAACAAGATATCTACAATCTAAAAACTTAAATAGACTAACGCTGGACATCTTCCTCCTTTCTGCTAATTCAGTGGCATATAAAACTAACAAAAGGAAATTTCTTTCCTCCACAAAAAGCTGTTTTAATTCAGTCTATAATCTGCTCATCGTAGAAACAGTTCAGAAAGCATGTGAACGAAATGCTTTGAGTTAAAAAAAAAAAGTAAAACCCCAAAAGATTAAAAAAATAAAAGATTAAAAGAAAGAAGTGCATTGATTTAAGGACAGTTTCCTGGACATAAAAGCAAATTGTCTCTCATTACCACAGAATTTTATACATAAATATCCTTTGCAATTCTTAGGAAACATTTTTCAGTATATTCTACTATAACATCTGGGTACTCACTGGGCATTATAAATATAGTGAGGAATAAACAGTAATAAATAGTATCTGTCAAACTCCATCTATGCCTCATGGTATTATTAAAATTAACTTAAAGTTTTACCTCAGTGAAAAGCATGCCTTTGAAAGGCATACGTCTTTGGATTCTTTTAATAGGGTTTTGTACAGCTCGTGGATATTGCATAAATTATATTTAGGCTTACAAATTCATTTTTTTATTCTATATTCTATCCAATATATTAATTTGTCATGTTAGATGTACTTTCTTTAGTTGAACCTATCTAAATTTGGAGTTCCCAGGATTATCATTTCATAAACTGAGTATAGGAATGGAATCTTGACTGACTGGATTCACTTGCTTCTCCATAATACATGAAAAATTCTTAACTGTTCTTTTCAAAGGCTTTTTATAGAGATATTGCATGGCTCACCTGATATACTCGAAGTAGATTGTTTTCCAGCACTTTTTACATCATTTTCTATACTTCGCAGGAGAGCATGTATGTGTGAATCTGTCTAAAAATATATAGCTCTGTTTAAATTTTTATGGGGTAGCAATGGGATTCAGTTTCAAACTGAGATATTTTTGAGTTGCTCAGTTATTTTTGTCCCCTTTTCCAGGCTTTTCTCCATTTTTTTCCTCAGAAATGAGTTAAAACCAGTACAAACCTTTGTATTTCGCATAATGAAAAAATATTCGTTTAAGGAAGCTGCATCTTGAAAGAGCAGTCTATTTACAAACCCAAGCCACTGTACACTCTTCATTCTGAGGTCTGATTTTATCACACAGAGCTGCTATGAAGATTTAGCTGAAATTTAACAGTAGCACTCAAGTTACCATGTAACTCTTTAATGATCTAATACAGTCTTAATAGCAATAATATTGTTGCTTGGTCAGCTTTGGGTTAGTTGGAATTGGAATTGAATAAGGACAGAAGACAAATTGTTATTGCAATATACCACAAGACATTGTCAACTGTATGACTTTTTTTTTTTTTCATTTCTGGTGAACACTGCATTTTATGGCCCGTAAAATGCATTTCAAGCTTTCATGGCACAAAAAATGATTTAGCAGAAATTCAGGCAGAGGCAGACCAACACTGCTGTTAGAATATTACATGTTGCTATGATCAAATGAGAAATTACTAGAATTAGACTTTTTGGTGCCTTAGACTACTGTTATTTTTGTGTTAAATGCAAAGAAGCTACCTTGGTCTTAGGAAGTCCCTGACCCTCAAATTGTTGCCTGTGTGACATCTGCTTTTTACAACTGACAGAGTACTTGCCTAGGTGAGTGGAAATGTTCAGGCATAAGCACTTTCTGCTTATGGTGGTACCAGTATTTATGGAACATAGTCGAACAAACAGCATTTAATATTAAGTGATAGATTGAAACATTAAGTGATAAATTGCAAATTGAAGACTAAGTTTCTAAATTTCAAAATGGAAGTTAAAAAAAAAAGTCATATACTGCTTAATTGATAATTTTGTTATCAGTCCTCACACAAGTACTGCTTTCATTATAGTTAAACTGGTGCCAAAATTAGGTGATTAAATATACTGAAAACTAATCACTTAATAAAGAGATGAAAGAAGATTAAAAATAAATTAATAAAATTCCAGTGGGTGGTAAATAAATCATTGGGATTATTTGTGGAAATTACTTCGAACAAACAGATTGGAAAAATGCACCAAAAGTAGAGTGCATATAGGAGGAACGGTATAATTTTGGGTTATATTATGACAGTATTAAAAAAGTCTTCAATGGGTGGAGAAATCATTATCTCATATTGACTGACTGCAGCTGACCATGTAAATTATCTTCTATTTAAGTAGAGAGATTTAAATGAAGGCTACAAATGTTATATTGGTGTTTGTTAATAGCCTTCAATGATTTTTAATTTTGCTGGTAATGGTGGCCATTAAAAATCTGTTCTGCTGGTGTTCATATATTACATGAAGTACAGGAAAAGCTAAGGTAGCAACACTGGTACAAAAATAAGTTAAGCAAATTTATTTGAACTCTGATATTCCTGCTCACTTTCTGTCTTACAAGGGAAGGCAGAAGCATTGCTTCTGTACTTCTCAGTGCTTTCCTGTACAGCCTAGGTCAATGGAATGTGTGAATAAATACATAAATAAATCAAACATAAGTCCTAAATGCAGCCTGTTAGCTGCCACTAACGATCTCCTCACCAACTGGGCACATTCCCTCAGTGTTGCACTGGCAGTTCAAGGTGAGACACTTCGGCTCTTCAGCATATGGAACATGCTAGAATGCAAAAAGGTGCAAAAGGATGAGGTACAGCTGAAAATATGCCATTGACAGAGATCAGCAGTATCAACTCTTGGAAATGCATTTTATATCATGGTTTTTTGCCATCCTTAGGGCTGTTGTAAATTTCAGGGAGTCTCTGAGGTGAGTTTGGCATTTTGGCACCCAGCTAGAAGGGCAGATGGTAAAGTGAATTCATCCCCTCTATGCAGATTTTACTATTGACAAGTGTTGAATCTAGGTATAATATCTGTATTTACACGAAGAGAGTATTTGAAACCATATTGATTAAATAGAAAAAATTTACTGACTTTTCCTATGGAACCATTTTTCTTAAATAGTGATACTTTCTGTATGCACAAAAGTATACTAATTTTTTTTATCATATACTACCAATCACTACATTTTCATAGGAGTATTAGTGTTCTGTGACTATAGAAAGCCTGACATTGATATCCATGGAAAAAAATGCCAGATATAGATAGATAGATTCTAAACCATGCCAGTATATGATATAAAAAACTAAGATTCTTGGGGATTTTTTTTATGTGTCACCTAGCAGAAATGGCCAATGGAAAAGAAAAATAAATCCATGCTGCATGAACAGCATTACTCCCTGTAATATCAAAGGTAATACCAAATAATATAAATGACTCCTGGCCATGCACCTTCAGGGTGAAATCTTTTACCTTCTTTAATAATTCAGACGACAAAAGGGTCAAATACGTGTTTTTAACACATAATATAAGAGGTAAAACTTAAATTTTTTAGTTCATTGGAAAATAGTTTCCCTTAGAGCTGTGTGTACTCATAAGCTCCTCAACAATTAAAAACCTTAATATAATTTAAGTTTTCAAAAAATCTGCAGCTTACTCACTGTTAATATTAGCATGTTTTATACATCCTTTCTAATGGGCTTTTTGTTGTATGCTATTATTTCCTGTAGGCTTCTATCCTATGAATGAAAATTTTGCAGTGAAAAAAAGTGATTTAAATTATTCTTGAGTTTAAATAATTGAAACACTTATTTGCATTTTTATCTATAAAAAAAAAGAGAAGCCAACATTGCTATTTAATTTTTTTTCCTAGAGTCCTTCTCCTTTATTTGAAAAACATCCAAACCCCACACCTCTGTATCTAAGATACTACAGTTGCTACTAAAATTCTTAAAACAAATGATGTTGTATTGTTTCCCCATATATGTCTGATAATCTAAATTCGTAGATATTTTCTATGCAATTAATATACCTGGAACACACTCTGCTCCAGTGGCATGCTTGAACAATAGCTACACTTGTGAAGATATTTTGATTAAATTGAGTTTTTAAGGTATTTTAAGATATCCTTTCATAGCCTATATTTAGCTAACTGCATACATAAAAGTGTGCTCTGGGGGTAAGTAGTGTGCTAACAGAACATTACCTGATTTGTTTTTATATTCCTAATGGTTTAGGGAAAAAAGGCAAAATGCCCATGTATATAATGAAACTGAAACAGAGGATCTGACAAATAGCTTAATTAGCAATATTGAGCTGTTTTCCTACTAACCATAATAGCAGTATATTAAAATAATTTGTCTTTCTCCATATCAAAACCAGAACACTAATACATTTGGAATAATTCCTACAAAGCTTAGTTGCAGACTACTACAATAATACAAAAAACCTACAATATACGGATGACTCGTTATAGAAGAAGCCACAGTTTATTCAAATCATACTACTAGTTGGTTAATTTTTTCATGGATAGAGTTTTGAGGACATTCATGGCATTCCTGCCAGGGTAAAATCAGAATCATAGCAGGGGTAGAAGTTCTGTTGCTTCTAGAGAATAAGAGGATGTTTCAGAGATTTGGGAAATTAATACCTTAAAGGAACAAAATATAAAGGTTGACAAAAATCTAAGTCTTATCTAGTGCTGCAAAAGTTTACAGATGTAACTTTATATACAAATGTCAAACTGTCAGGAGCTAGGGGTAGTGATGAACAGATACCAACAGAGGAAAGCTTCATCCTAGATATTTGGACTTTGCATCCCTACTTACGGATGCATTCAGCATACAGGAAACATTCAGTTTAGAAATAATAGGAGAGTGAATACTGAATGAGTTCAAAATAGATCTACTTTTTCCTTCCTACTTGATATTCACTTTTGCCATCCACCTTTGGGAAGCTGTAGAAAAACCAAATACACCAATACCCCTTTCACATATCTGATGAGTGCAAGCATGAGTCAGAATACATAAACAACTAGTATTAACAGTAGCATTATATGTTATCATTAGTGTACATCTTCATCTCAGAAATCTGTTTCAAGATGTGCATTTGTATTTATGTAAAGTCCTTTTTTTTTAAATTTTATTTTAGCAGAGTGGTTATTTGCTTACTAATTATGCTATTTCTTTACCATGCAATGTGGTGATTTGATGTTTTGGTATTCGTGCAATTCTTTTCATCATTGCTGATCAGAGTAGTTGTATAGAAGTGTGACCAAATATTTTATTTACATCAAATATGATACAAAGCACATATATAGGAGAGAAATTCTTGAGACAATTGTATTTTAGTTTCCTGTAGGCTTTGTTGGTGTTTTGTTTTATTTTGTTTTTTTTTTCCTGGAATCTTAATTATACCAGTTTCCAGTGCAGTTTTGCCTTTTCTTTGGCACTGACATGCTGATACTGCTACTAGTGAGCTGTGCAATAAATCTGTGAAAAACCCTGTTTAATTGAGCGTTCTTATTTTGGTTTTTGCTTGTAATTTTTTTGCTTGTATTTATAATTATTAGTTTATAATTGCAATCAGTTAGGGTGGGATGTTTGTACACCTGTTTTATTTCAGTCAGTAGAGACTGTTGTACAGAATAAGACAGTAATGGCCAAGAAAAGACATACAAAACAGAATTAAAAAACATCACTGAGATTCAACATTTTCTTAGAATGCAGTCTGGGGACTTTACTGAGAGATGCTAAGGACCAACAAATTTAACAGGCTGTGAAGAAGGAGGAAAGGAGACAAGGAAAAGACTTGCTCTGCTTTAGGAAGAGGCATGATGAAAGATATCCGTAGATTTTAAATGAAAGTAGTAGAAAAACATACTGTGTGGAATGAATAAAGTGCAAAATATTGCTTAGTTATTATTTTTAGAGGTAACTGAATATCAAATGCCAAATGAAACTGGAACTATCTGTATGACACACTTAGTATTTGAGAACAGCAGCCCGAATCCTGTCTTTATGTGATTACATTTAATAATTCAAACTTGAGAAAAATTATTCTGTGAGAAAATAAATAAGAAATATATAGACACTTAATGAGACCAGAAAGATTCAGACATAATTAGAGCTGGATTTTAGATGTTGGTGGCAATATGGAGGTTTTTTTTCCACTGTGAGTTTTACTCTTCCTCCTTATGGCAGGCACTATGAAACTGAAACAAGATGAAAGCAACCTTTCTTCCTCCCATGCACCAAACAGCCTGTCACAGAAACTGGGTCCTACAGGGTAGTGATAAAATCATTGCAAAGTTTTTCATACAGTCATAATGTTGCTATCAGGATGACTGATTTCCTTTCCTTGATGGAATTGCACAGATGAGTATAGTCACAGCTTAAAACTACAGGGGCTCCAGGGAGGCTGAAATCCTTCACGGCATTCTCCAGGGTGATCCTGTGGTGATCCTCAACTGTTTGCTTGAGTCATAACTGTCTCGTTGTTCTAGAACAACGATGTAGTTTGATTTGCGATGGAAAAGGTTTTGGGGGTTTTGTTTTGTTTGCTTTGGTTGGTTGGTTTTGTTTGGTTTTGGGTTTTTTTTTGTATTTTGTTTGTTTTGTTGGGGTTTTTCTGGTGTCTTGGGTTTTTTTTTTTTAAATCTGAGGGGTTTTTTTTGTTTTTTTGGGGGGTTGAGGGGGGTTTTTTTTTGGTTGGTTTTTTTTTAATTTGATATCTGTTAACTCTGAATGTTCCCTGTTCTTTTTCTCTCTTTGGTCGTTGCTTCTTCACACACTTCAAAACTGATCACCATTTCTCTAGCATTCTAGGTCACACATGTGCAATAGAGAGCATGTGGTTTTCCAGAGGGATCTTTCTATGCCATAATGACTATGACATATAGTGAGATGACAGAGGTGTTACAGATGGATTGTTTTCCTATATGAAGACTGCCTTGGGGGACTTCATTTATTTCAGACATGGTTATATTTCTTGTAAGGCAAGTAGAACTGCCTTTGATGATTTCTCAGTATTGATTAAAGATTGTTTTTTCAAGTGCTTCTATTTCCTTCAGCCTCTGATCAGAAGCTGATGTGCAAGCGGGCCGGAGCAGGTTTTGTAAGCCTATCACTATATTCTGTTTTTCTGTCTCTTGAAAGGCTTACTTTTTCCTTTTATTTTCATATTTTCATGCTGAAGGCGACTTCTCCTTAGTTTTACTCTTTTATATTTTCTTTTTCCCTGGCAATAGAAATAATATCTGTTAGCTAACCATGTACTTCGTGTCCATCTGGTCGCAGAAAGCAGCCTGATACACAGCCATTCTTACCGTCATCTTTGTACTTTTAGATTCCTGATTTCATAAAGAATGAATTTACTTTGCAACATTCAGAGTTTAAGAATAAACAGTCAAAATTTTCAAATATCCAGCCATTATATCTTTCTTCACATATGTCCTGAAAGGTGTCTTGAAAATAGAACTTGCTCATGACTGCACTAGAACTATTATGGTAGCAAATATTGGAAAGCTGTTTTGTGTAAAAAGGGGGCTTTTTACTGGAGTATGGATTGTTAAAAAAGGGATTGATTTTTTTCTATCTTTGCATATTTAAACCTGAAATTTATCCAGAATTCAAATGGTTAATAATACAGACTGTAGATGGTGAGACTGTTTGAAATACTTTCTGTATCAGTTTATAAAAATTTTAAATTTAATTTACTCTGCTAAAGTAAATAACATCTATATTTCTGTCAATACAAATATATAATTATTATGTTTTTCATATCAAAATTGGCAGGGAGTTGGCAGGGAGTAATACGAGGAAAGTCATCAAGTCTTTGTTTAAGTTTATAAAACGTGTACCCTTGTTTGTGAGATTTATGTGTACACACTGACCAACAGACTGCATCCTTATTTCACAGTAATTCACATTAATTCCAACTCTCACTGAGTTGGAGGAAGTACAAATCCCTCAAGCACTTTTTCTCCCAGGAGGTGTACTGATTCCTGCAGCTGGTCAGCTCTGGCAGTCTGGAGAGGCAGAAGGTAGGCTGAGTCCCGAAGGAAGTCATTCTGTCTCTCAAGGAATTTGCAAATGGACTCACAATGTAGAAAAAAGCATTTCAGCCAAGTCTTGATTCAGTTATCACAGGCTTCCTGTGCAGCCTTGGGCAAGTCATTCAGTTTCTGTCTTCTTCAGTACATGATCTTTAATGCATAGAGTGTCTAAGCCTTTCTCAGGTATTTTTGGTTGTTATTGGTATACTTTGAGATGAGAGTCTGCTGTG
This sequence comes from Callaeas wilsoni, assembly GCA_013398955.1. Lineage (NCBI taxonomy): Eukaryota > Metazoa > Chordata > Aves > Passeriformes > Callaeidae > Callaeas > Callaeas wilsoni. The sequence goes on from VWPU01009110.1 coordinate 177,289, forward strand.
TATTATGGTGACTTTCCCTTTGGAAAGATGGATAGTTAGGCAGATAATCCACCCAAAAGTAACCTTTAAAATATTACTTTATAATCTTTCACTAACAAGATAGTGATTACAGCAGAATAATGACTCTCTGGTCCATAGTGACTTCTAATACATTCTGATCTACCACTGCATGTCAAGAGTTGCTTTAAAGAAGGTCAAAGAGAGTTCAGTATTACAGGAAAGATGACAGCTTTTGCCTAATCAGGCTAAAAGTTCTGATGAAATCCTTTGTTTAAAATGTCAGAATTGTAATTTGTAGAAATGTGATTTTTAAAGCTTAATAACAAAAAAACCTTGCTGATAATTTGTCACATATGAATAATTTAACAGTAATCAGTGTGATTATTTTTATTATAAAATTAAAACATTCTTGATAGGTAAGTCATCCCGCCATCTCCGCCTCCAGCCTTTCTTAGGTCCTCACCCTTACAGTGTCTGTGTGTCTCTACCCCTCAGTGCCTACCTGTCAGCCCTGGCATAAGGTTTGTCAGTCTGAGCTTTGGTTCAGTGAAGGTAGGGAAGTTCCTCATTCGAGAACTTTATGCTTACTCCTCAGGAAGCACATCAGGTAGAAAGAAATTTTCTCTTTTTAATATCAGTCATTCCATTTGCTAACCGCAGTGTTATAGTTTCTACTTACAGTCACTGATATGAAGTCAGAAGAAAAATTTGTCACTTCAGTTCCTGATTTCCAAATGTTTATGTTAGATACCAGTTCTCTTGCATACAAGAGTGCTAATAGAATGAAAAAAGCTAGCCAAAATCAATAAGGATATCTAAAATATGGTGACCTGCAAGTCTGCAGGTTTTCTGTCTTGGTACTCAGTCATCTCTTTTAGCTCAGAATCCTCTGTTGATATTGGATTGCTACTTATTCTTTTCCTCCAAAAGGTGAAGGTAATTTTGTTTTCTCCATCCTATATGCTGCCAACTGTCTGAGCTTTTACTTTATGTAGTGGATGGGTGTAGTGGATTTGGTTGGGAGAGAGTTAATTTTCTCCATAGCAGCGCAGATGGTGCTGGTTTAGATTTGCAGCTAAAACAGTGTTGGCAATGTGGGTGTTTTAGCTCTTGCTGAACAGTGTGCAGGATGTCAAGGCGATCTCTTTTTCTCACACTGTCCCTTGGTGAACAATTGATGTGTGCACAGGAGTTTTCAAGGGAACACAACCAGGCAGATGACCTTAACTAACCAAAGAGATATTCCACACCATAAAGTGTCACGTTCAGCAGTAACATGCAGCATAGTGGAGCTTAGTGTCGTTAGCCATCACTTGCTCAGACACTGGCTGGGTTTCAGTCTGGCTTGTGGGACATGGTGCCTGATTGCCTTTGTAGCACTTGTTTTATTTCTCTATTTTTCTTCTACCAATCTTTCATTTATTAAACAATGGTTATCTTTATCCCAAAATCTTCTTGCTTTTATATTTCCATTCCTTTTCCCACATCCTAATGAGCCTGAGGGAAGTGAGTGAGCAGCTCACTGAGTTTCAAGCTGAGCTGCCTGCTGGTGGTAAACCCATTTTAACAGGAATCCAGATTCCGTTTCTTCATCTGCTTAAGGCTGTCAAAACCTTTACTTCTTACTCACCAGGAACTTGATTTTATCTCTGTGGCCATTTGAAATAGAGACACATGCTGCTCCTGTTGCAGTTTTGCCACTGCCCAGTGTTCCAAATTCAGTGAGCAGTAAAGGATAAAAGAAAGAAGAAACACAACTCTAGTGAATATTTTGTAACATTGGCATGAGGACCTTGAAACTGAGGTTTCCAATCCCTGCTCATAGGACCGATTCATTTTATATTAAACCTTCAGTGAGTGAAACAAAAAATCTTTGAGATAGGAGCTACAACCTAAACCTGGATTCCCTAATTATTAGACCTATGTGCTTCCCAGCACACCCTTACGTCCTTTATATACCTTTAGTCCTTATTTCAGTACCCATTGTAGACTGTGGACTGTTGTAGCTGCTGGTGTTTATTGCAGTCGTTTACAAAATATAGGTTTGACCTATATTGCCAACATGGCAATTAGTAGAAATGATAAGTGGTGGCAACCCAATCCCTGGTGAGGCATGTTCTTAGAATAACTATTAAATCAGACCTGTCAAGGGACTTAGGAGGAAGAATACTTAATTTCTCTTTCCTAATTACATTTAGCTTTTCAGTTTAGGCCCGTCTTGTGCCTAACAAGAATGTAAACTCTAAGTATATAAACAATGTGTGTGTACAGGCACTCATGTATATGGGGCAGTAGAGTATAGCAAAATGGAGAGAGCAGTATCTTACACAACATGAACCGTGTGAGTTATTCATTTTCCAGATGATGCTAAGGAAACTATTGACCTGCTATGCTTCGGAAAATGTAAAAAAGCCCGAACAAACAAACAACAGTTATTATCTGTAGAACACTATCACTTTCTCCGGTGTGTTACATTTTGTGCATATCCTGAGTTGCCACTATGACTTTGGGAATAGCTGGGGAAATCATCATTTGGGGAAACTACACATTACAAAATACTTTGTTTCAACCTGTTGCAGTGCTGGGCCTTATCCTAACATAACCACTTTCTATGCTTAATACAAGAGTAAAACAAGACTCAGGAAAAGACTATAGAGATTTACAAAGTTCTGGGGAGGACCTACCTCAGTAATCCTCAGGGTAAATTCCACTTTTTCCACACCATAAAAGTGGTTCTAGTGGTGACTTCTGAAACTCCTGTGAAATAGTCACAAGGTACACTTGGTTATTTACTTCATAGAGGATATGGTCAGACAAAACTGATAGGGAGACCCTCCCACTGAGTCATGAGGTTCAGAAAAGACCTCCTTGTGTTCTCAGCTCCTTCTCAGAGGAGAGTTTAGGTGTGGCTGAATCCAGACTTAGTCCCAGGCTCAGTCACTCGTAAATGTCTAAAGGATTATATATGCACAATCTGTCCTTTATGTCACTTAGCTAAGATTTCAAAGTTTCAAAGCACTTACTCCCAATTCACTTACTGAGTATCTGACATGATAAGGCTTCTCTTAGCCTCAAGGAGTAACCTTGAGAGGTGTTTCTGCTGAAGGGGAGATCTTGGCATGCAGCTGCTGCCATGCAGGAAAGCTTAGCAGGCCCCAGGCTGCCCACTATTTATGGAGTGTGATGATTGACTTACAGCCTTATTTGCATACTGACTACAGATGTTAGTTTTTTCCAAACTTGGCTGGAGTTGGACATTAACCACTACTGTGGATAGGTGGGCACGTTGCTCAAGTTAGCCCTTGGCTGTTCATTGTCTTGTTACCTAAATACTCCCACTTTGAGCTGGATGCAGCCATCAAACCAGACACTTCTAGTTACCACTTGAGCAGGGTTACGGGACATAGAGGTCAGGTTAAGGAGAGTGAGGAGACCACACTGATACAATTTAGTATACAGGTATTTCCTAATCCTCAATTTATCCTTTTCAGACGGGCTTATGAAGGCTCTGCTGCAACACATGATGGTATATTATTTCCACCACATCCCAGGGAATGCAATTCCAGGATAGGGATACCTCTCATTATCCAAAGTAATGCAATTTGGCAGCATTGAATTAGGTTCACACTCTCATGATTGCCTGTCATGGTTTGACACTGGGCCAATGCC
>VWPU01009111.1:0-35906 GCA_013398955.1 Callaeas wilsoni
GCCCCATGGCTCTGCCTGTGCTCACCACCCTGCGTGAGGGGCTCCCTCAGCGCGGTCTGGCCGGGCACATCCACAGCTCTGTAAATGCTGGGGCTTAGAAATGCTCCTCAGTCAGGTGGCCAGAATGTGTGAGCCATCAACACAAAACTGCAAATTGTATTTTCACAGAATTAGTAAGGAATTAACAGCTAAGAAATATATTGATATTGTAATGAATACTGGGAGCATAAATGAACTCTTGGCACTGCTGAGGCCTCATTTTGAATCCTGGGGTCAGTTTTGGGCCCCTCATGATAAAAAAGACATTGAGGGGCTGGAGCATTTCCAGAGCAGGGACTGGAGCACAAGAGTGATGAGGAACAGCTGAGGGAGCTGGGAAAGGGGCTCAGCCTGGAGAAAAGGAGGCTCAGGGGGGACCTTGTGGCTCTGCACAACTCCCTGACAAGAGGGGGCAGCCGGGGGGATCGGGCTCTGCTCCCAGGGAACGGGGACAGGACAGGAGGAAATGGCTTTAAGTTGTGCTAGGGAAGGTTTAGATTGGATATTGGGGAAAATTGCTTCATGTAAGGGGTGATCAGCCATTGGAAGGGGCTGCCCAGGGCAGTGGTGGAGTCCACATCCCTGGACGTGTTCAAAAAAACATGTGGCTGTGGCGTTTGGGGACATGGTTTAGTGATGAACACGGCAGTGCTGGATTAACAACTCTTGAACTTGTTGGTCCTAGAGGACTTTTCCAACCTTAATGATTCTGTGATTCATGAGACCTCAAAAACATTTAAGGAAAAACTGAGCTAGTTATATCCTGAGAAATAATTATTTTTAATTACCACACTAGGAAATTCCTGTAGTAGAAGGATTTATGCAGAAGCATAATTGATGCTGGGCAAGCTATCCAGATTTTTTGCTGTGTCAGTATGTAAATGTGGGGGGGCTTTTTTCTTCCAAATATTTAGGCCTTGCTGAGTGACTACAAATTTTTTCATTGACCCAAGTGGTTGTTCTCCCTTTTGCTGTGTGGTGTGACCGCACTGAGCCGCTCGTGGGCTGCGGGGATCGGTCAGCGGGGAGCGCTTTGGTGCGGGCCCAGTCCGGCGCTGTGCCGAGGGCAGGGATCCACGGGCCAGAGCCGCCCTGAGGATCCGCTCCGCCTCCGCCTTCCCTCGCAGTTCTGTGGGTGTTAAATGCGGCAGCGGATCCAGCCGGGTGTGGTGCTTGGGTTTCAGATTTAAGTGGGAGACTGAATAGAACGGTTTTCCTCATATTGCTCATTCACGGCAGTGCCGCTGCACAGGATTAACAAAAAGTTAATACCTGCTGATCCTGTAAAGCTTTCTATATATAGTGCCTGTCATTCCTTGGAGTGTTTTGGGATTTGAAGTACAGCTGTTCTGGAAGGACTTCTTTCTGCTCTCTCTAATCCCTTTTTTTCAGTTTCAGATCTGATTCTGAGTTCTGTAATATGCTTTTCCAGAAGTTGGACTAACTGGTCGGCAGGGATTTGCCTGTGGGATGTTGGGGCTGGTGACTCTGGAGGCTGTGCTGAGCACTACTGAACTTCCCTGTACTCTGGTTTTTGCCCCCTCCTGCTCACACAGTGGGTTGTGTTCAACCTTGAAGAGGTTGCCAGGAAGCTTAAGCTAATGTTTGAATAGTTTGGGAGTAGATGCAGTGGGAAATAAGTGAGGCTTTTGGTTGTGGATGCAAAGACTGAGAACCTGCATGTCAGTGTTTTACCTTGAGAAGCAGCGCTGGCCTCGCTGCCCAGGATGAGGCAACAAGATACACACGTGAAGGATTCTGTGACACTGTTCCAGCGTGCTCTTCTGTGGGCATAAAATATTCAGGGCCAAGTACAATATATTTGTGGATCAGTTGCATGTTGCTTAAGTCACTCTTTCAGCATCTTTGATGAAGTACTTATTTTCTACTCTCAGAAGATTTTTTTTTTTAGTGTATACTCAAGAGTTTAAACTTCCCATGTGAGTTGTCTGGACCTGAATCACTCTGAGGTGAAGAGCTTAGAATCCCAAATCTGTTTCTGGGTAAAGTCACCTGGACACTACGTTTGGGAGTGACGCCATCTCCAGTTTTGGTAGATGTGATCCACTCACCTGTATCCAGGAGGACAGATGGGATCTGTGGAGAGGAAAGGGTTGTTTGGTGTTTACAGTCCCTCCTTTAACATGAAAATTCCCACTGTAAGGATAGCATTTCTGTCCCAAACACAGGCATTTAGGAAATCTTAAATTCCTTCGAGTTCATTCATTTGCCTGCTAAACACCCCCAGCTCTCCCAGCCTGGCTCCAGAGCAGAGGGGCTCCAGCCCTCGGAGCATCTCCGTGGCCTCCTCTGGACTGGCTCCAGCAGCTCCACGTCCTCCTGATGTTGTTCCCAGGGCCGGGGGCAGCTCTGCAGGTGGGGTCTCACCTGAGCGGGGCAGAGGGACAGAATCCCCCCTCCCCTGCTGCCCACGCTGGGGGCTCAGCCCAGCACAGGGGGGGTTTCTGGGGTCAGTGCCCATGGCCGGGGCAGGTTGAGCCTCTCACCCACCAACACCCCCAAGTCCTCCCCAGGGCTGCTCTCCATCCATTCTCTACCCACTGTTTCTAGCAGCAAACTTTTGTGACTTGAATAAAAGACTAAAAAATGGTTGCATTAAAACACAGGAATTAGTGTAAAGGGGGAAAACTGTTAATTAAAGTCAGGCCAGTAGACTTCTATGCTGAAAATATCTTTTTGGTGAAAGGTGGGGGTATTCAGGCAGGGATTAGGTAATCAGGTTCTGACCTGGTTCCTCTGGCAGTTAGGAATGTGAAATACCCTGGTGCATGCATGGCTTTGAAAAGAGAGATTATTTCTTTGCATTTAAATTTTCATGATTCCTGTAGCAGATGCCTTCAGTACTTAAATAATAACTAATTGTGAACTGGAAGAATCTTTGGCTGAGCTAACTGCTTATAAAGTAAAATCTGTACAGATATTTTTAAATCACATGTTTGCCTCATCCTTCCCACAAGCACAGATGTGAGTGCTTGGAAAGATGTGAAGCACCAATATTTAAATGTAAACATTGTGACATTTGGCTCTTTGAATTGCTGAGAAATTCATACAAATAACTGTTATTTATCAAAATGTGTAAATGGCAAAAGGGCTCATGTAAGTTGAGAACCAGAGAGGGAGTTCATGACTTTCCATGGAACTTTCTATGGCTGGGGGGATCCGGGAAGCACCTGTGTCCCATCCAAGCCTTGTGCTGTGTCCCTGCAGGCACGGGGAGTGCTGTAGGTGCACACCCACAGCCTCAGCATTGGCAGCATGTCCAAAAGCGGGGCAGCTCAGCGTGTGTTCGTCAGTCACCTTTAATTTGTGGGCTGTTAACAGTGTGTGACGCTCTTCTTGTCACGTAATGAGCCGTGTTCTCTGCCACCCCTCTGGGGGCAGTGAGCCTTCTAGCAGTGGTGAGCTCTGGCTTTGTTCAGACCTCTGCCTACTCAATCTCCATTGAACAACTTCATTTCTACAGATTTTTGAATCTAAAGCTGATCTAGAATCTAGAATGATCTCAATCTAGACTCTAGAGTGCGTGGTGTAATTGTGAGGGAGAGGCAGAAGGGACAACCATCAAAGAAACATCTCATACTTTTGGTTTTGTAACAGAATTGTGGTGGTTCTTTTTAAGGAGTAATTTTGTCAGAGTTAAGTGCTTACTAAATAGTGTTTGTGTGAGAGATTGGTGCTTGCAAATGCTGAGTTCTGCTGCTTCTCCCCACCAACATGCTGGAAATCTTGAGAAACTGGTAAAGGAGCTCAAATTTTTGTTTGTTTTCCTCAGGCAAAATACATCTCACAGTGCATAGATGAGATCAAGCAGGAGCTGAAGCAGGACAACATCGCAGTGAAGGCAAACGCAGTCTGCAAACTGACCTATGTAAGTGCCTTGCTGGGATCCCGTGGAAGTGCGGCTGGGTTTTGTTCTTTCCTGCTGATTAGGAGCCAGCCTTGGGTCCGAGTGCCTGCTCGAAGTGCAGCCTGTGGGGACAACACTCCCCCGGCTCTGACGGCAGAGGCTGCACGTTCCTGCTCTGTTTGGTACAATTGGATTTCATTGTGATGGGTCAGGAAGTGAATCTCATTTAAAACAAATAATTTAAAAGAAGTTGTTTTCAACTGGATTGGTTCTTACAACATAGTGACACGAGCACTTGAAGCTGGGTTTATTTCTCTTTGCTCAGTCCTTTGTTGACAAGGAAAAGGCAGAAATATTGATAAAGAATTCTTTTTGTGGTTCTGTTATGGTTTTTATTAAAAAAAAAAATCATGAAGAAAACCCTTCACACCAATGCTTATAAAACTGCATATCATAGAAACACAGAAAGATTTGGACTTGAAGGGACCTTAAAGCCCATCCAGTGCCACCCCTGCCATGGCAGGGACACCTTCCACTGTCCCAGGGTGCTCCAAGCCCTGTCCAGCCTGGCCTTGGGCACTTCCAGGGATCCAGGGGCAGCCACAGCTGCTCTGGGCAACCTGGAACTAATGCAAACTGTGTAAGACTTGTGATGTCTTTCACTTACTGTGAGTGGTGCAGAACATAACATTACTCATAAACCTGTGATGTCTTACAGTATTATTTTCAGACTCCTGTTGCATGTTCAATTTTGAGAGGTGTCTTGACCTATATTCTTCAGTCTCTTATCTCAGAAGTTTATCTTGGCTTCTCTGCTCACAGTTACAGATGCTGGGCTATGACATCAGTTGGGCTGCTTTCAACATTATTGAAGTCATGAGTGCTTCCAAGTTTACATTCAAGGTGAGTTCTCTGTAAATGCAGCTGTCCAGGCCAATTTGTCAGATATCTTTTTTGAAAAGCCAGGGTATTTTTATGGGAAGACCACCTGAGATTCCTAGTACCAGTCATTTTTTATTTTGTAATAGCTTTATAATTTTTCTTGAAAGATTTGTTCCATGTTCTGCTGCAGACCTTTTTCACCAAACAGGGTGGAATGTTACTTCTTAAGGAATGGTTTCCAAATGGAGATTTGTACCTGAAACTCAGGAGTCAACACAGACAAAATCAATGTAATAGACAATCCAACCTTATTTCTGCAGCTTCGTGGTCACTGAACTGTGTTGTAACAAAGTAGAGAAGGTGAAGGTGATTTTTTTATCCTTAAGACTGATAAATTATCAGTAGAACATTGCTTGTCTGAAATTATTCTTTCTGGTATAAACCCCCTTTTCTGGAGAACCCTTTCTTGCCTCTTCTGCTGTACAAACCTAATCGTTCATCTTGTTAATATCACTTATAAAGCCACCAGTTGTTTTCCATCTAAACATTATCTAAATTGACTTCAAAAACAAACCTTGTTTTCCTCCTTGCCTTTTCCCAGCGCATTGGTTACCTGGCTGCCTCCCAGTGCTTTCATGAAGGGACTGATGTCATTATGTTGACGACTAATCAGATCCGAAAGGTAAATGTTCGGTTCTTCATTTTTTCTTGCACTCTCTCCCTTGTGCTTGTACTTTCACATCTGTACCGAGTATTTCTCTTTTAGGAATATAGAGGTGTTTAAGTAGAATTCTTGATTTGCAGTCTCCTGTCATTCCACAAGCTGAGGGATTAATGAAACACTCAGGAGCTGTGCACAGCCCTCCCTGGTGCTGTCTCATACCAGCTCCGTGTTTGTTCAGCACAGAGAATGGTGACAGAAATAACTTTGTTGGTCTCTAGGCAGTGCTTATAAGAATGTAACAGGCAGGAAAAATGTCCCCATTCCTGAAGTAAAATGAGCAGTCACATGGCTCCACAACACTTCTACTTGTGAGGGCTCTTTTTGTCTGTAATTCCAGATCAGATTTTGACTTCTCTGGTAGAACTGGGTGTAAAAATCATGAGGAGAGTATGGCAAGTTATGCTCTGTGTTCAGGTGCCCAAGTGTGTTGTATTCATTTTCATAGAGCTCGATCACTTAGAGTTAATGGTTTGTGGCATAGTTTTCCCGTTCTTGAAGTTACAAATATGTTTTTAAAGCTCTTAACTTTTTAGTATCACTGCTTTAAAACTTGACTGATCCAGTACAAGATGTACCTTCATTTTTACCATCTGAGGATCCAAAATCTTTTACTTCCTTAAGAAAGATCAATGGGATGTTATTTGGTATCTTCCCTAAAGATCTAGGGCTTTTCCCTTTATCTTTTGAACTATTTTGTGCTGAACATGAATATCTATTGTCTTTATTATGGACGCTTTATTTTACTGAATTTCAGTCACTTACTGACTACTTCCACTTTGTGCCCAAGTTTTTACTTAGAAGCATCTTTCTTTACACCCGGTCATGTTTCATTGGTCCAACAACTTGAGATTTTAAGGATTTATCAGTTTTCAAAATACATTAAAGCCAGGATGAATTGCAGTTTTTTGCTCCTTAAGAAGTAGATTCCATTTTTCTTAAAGTAGACTCCGATTTCCCACCACCTGCAGCAGGTTTTTAAATGAGATGCAAGTGGCACAAAACCCTGAAGGCCTGACTATGTTTAACTCTCCTGAAGGAGCTTCAGTGTCCACGTGAATCTGGACTCTTAATTCAGCAGTCCACGTGGGAGTGCTCTGTGCAGCTTCTTCATATTTTTGTTTCCTGATAACTACAATTTATAGCCTATACTTGAACATACTCAGAGATCAATTTTGCTGCAGTTACGTGTCTTAAGCTTAGAAAGACCTGAAGAGCTGTGGAGGGCTGGATACTGGCTACAAACAGATCCAAGGATACTTGACCAGTAAATGTGTTCCACACACGTAACTCGTGTCCTGTCTCTATGGACTGGAGGTTGTGGTGCTGCCAGCAGCCCGGAGGAAAATAATCTCATTTCTCTACTAGATTAAGGTGGGACACCACTCACTGAAAGTGCTCGTTCCCAGTGAAGTTGATGGCACTTGGAGTTGGACTTAGCAGGGTTAGTGTGTAATACCGGTTTTTTAGGACTTTAAACATGTTTGTGATCCTGTAATGAGTGTTTAACAACTATTTCCATTCCCAAAACACCACCAAGGTGCGATCTCTGATTGCTTTTATGTTGCAGTCATCCATCGCTTGTTTAATTGTGGTTCCTCGTGCCCATTATTAAACCCCAGGCTGGCTGTACTTTAGCAGGTGTTAGTAGTTGATATATGAATGTTCCCATGAAGCAGAAGCTCTGACTTCTGCTAAATGAAGACTAAATGGCTAATGTTTATGAATGACTAAAATTGGTTGGAGGACGTTGTTTCTTGACGTCTTGTGTGATCTTAAATTTTTGAGCGTGTTTCTCTTTTTCTAGGATCTGAGTAGCCCTAACCAGTATGATACTGGAGTTGCACTGACTGGCTTGTCCTGTTTTGTTACTCCAGATCTTGCCAGGGACTTGGCAAATGACATCATGACATTGGTGAGTTGATAAGGGTGAAATAACTTTACCTTGTAATTATAGAATGTTAAGTTATTCAAATCTGGTAAATCTCTTAAATTTAGAACTGATACATGTGAAAACTGCTGCTCCATTCTTGTTTGGGCTCTGGAGAGCTTTTACAGACCTTGGTTTGACCAAGAGGATCACTTTGAAATATATTCATTAATTTTGGTGATAAACAGCAGTATTTTGCTCTTGCCTCAAAGCTGCATTTCCAAAACATAGTTGAATGTCCCAGGAGGAACTTTGGAGACAGGAGTGTGAGCGTAGGAGCTCTGGAAACACAGACGTGCTCAGGGCCTGACTGCAGTTGTTTCATTAACAGATGTCTCACACAAAGCCTTACATCAGGAAGAAGGCAGTGTTAATCATGTACAAAGTTTTTTTGAAGTACCCAGAGTCCCTCCGTCCTGCATTTCCTCGCCTTAAAGAGAAACTTGAAGATCCAGATCCCGGTGAGTGGATTTTAGTGAATTCTTTCTGCTCCCCCACATGGAGGTCCGTGTGCTTGTAGAGCGTGTGGAGAAGAGAATACATGAAAAGTGCTGTAATCATCTTTTGGGCACTGACTCACCTGTTTCAGTGTCAGTGAGCACAGGAGAGTTCTGACAGGTGTTGCTGTATTAAAAATAGATTCTTTAAAATGTCCATTTCTTCAAACCCAAAACTACTGAAAATGTATCAGTGGGTTAAACCTTGATGGACAAAGCAGCTTAAAGTTTCCTGACTTGTTGCTTACTAAACTTGGCTATTGAAAATATTTCAGTTTATTTCAGGGTTTGGGCTTCTGCTTTTGTTATTTTCTGTGTTTTATTAGCAAGCTGCAGCTATTGACTTGCAGTGGACACACTTAAAATGATTTAGCATCCCTTAGTGTATTTTTTATTTGAGTCCAGACTGCTCTTTGGGCCCCTCAGTGCTGTATCAGTGCAGGTCAGCAGCAGCACAGGAAATCTGCAATTGTTCTGTATCATATTCACATTTTTAGTCAGTCTTCAGGAGGTGCTGGTGTTCCCTCACTGCACCAAAACACTCGTTTTAGGAATTCTGTGTGTGACGTGTATCTGTCATCTCAATTTGATTTGCATCTGCAATTACAGAGAGAAATTTAATTGCATTTCCTGGACTGTTTTATTGTGGGCATGGAATATTCATCTTCCAGGGACAATGTTAATAAAGAAATCCCTCACCTGCAGAGAGAGTAAGAAAATCCCTGTTACACTTTGTGGAGGGAAGGATTGCTCTCTGCTAGGGCACCCAGCCTGTCTAGACTGAAACATTCCAAACTGACAACGATCCACGTAGAGGCTGAGCAATGAGAAGGGAGTGAACTTGTCCAGTCAGATTGTTTAAGGAATTGTTATTTTTGTTTTGTATTTGAGCATTTTTAAGTAATACATGTTAGAGAAGTCAGGACTGATTGGAAACTTCCTGGTGGGTGATTATTGGTTGTGTTGGCTGTGTGCCACAGCCAGCTCTCCACAGTCCAGGGCAGGGATGTGGCAGTGTGCTGTTCTTTCTCATGCTGGACCCAGAGCAGATACCTGGCTTGCTGCTGTATTAGAAAATAGCCAGAATTAAATAAAACCCTTTCTCAGTTTGCTTTTGCATCCTTGTATTTATGTCACTGCCTCAGGGTGGGGAATGAGGCCAAACCATTGGACACACACTTCAGCCACTCTTGCTATGGGGGTTCTGCACCAGAAACTTCAATTAAAATGAAGGCATTGATGGGATTTGTGCTTTTCCCACTTGTTTTCCCCAGGTGTGCAGTCTGCTGCAGTAAATGTTATTTGTGAGCTGGCTCGACGCAATCCCAAAAATTACCTTTCCCTTGCTCCGCTCTTCTTCAAGTTGATGACATCATCAACCAATAATTGGGTTCTCATTAAAATTATAAAACTGGCAAGTATTCTGCTTTTTGTTTATAGGATTAGGGTTCTCATTAAATTACCTTGGATGTGAAAATGGATTTCTTGCTGGGAGGCATAGTTACCATTCAGTCTGAATACAAAGAAACCAGGAATATCTTCTAATGTTTGTGAATGTAGCCAAAGCGAAAAATATGTTAATATGGCTTGGTTTAAATACAGTGAGCTGTAATTTACATAATGTTTTGAAGCTGTTTAAAAGCAGCTATTAACTCTCTTTTCTTCTCTTTGAATAGTTTGGTGCTCTTACTCCATTAGAACCAAGACTGGGAAAGAAACTGATAGAGCCCCTGACCAACCTCATCCACAGGTATGTGTGACAGATCCTGCCTTGTTCAGGGCTGGGGAAGGACCTGCTGGGGGGGTTAATAGCTGGTGTGGGGATGCATTTTTTAACGTTTTCTTGACTTTCAGTATATTGACTTCAAGTATCAAAAGCTAATCTCACATCAGGATTGTTTCTGAAAAACCTGAGTGAGGTAAAATACCTTAAAGGAAAGTCTCTGGGTGTCTGACTGTCAGCATTAATTCCTCCAAAGGATGCATGAAAATTGGAGCAATTTTCTTTCCTTTCACTGCATTTCAGGCCAGAGATGACTGTGGAGGATATATAAAAACTGACTTAAAAAAGGCTCAGCTGTGTTTGCCTCTCCTGTTCACCTCACACATTTGATTCCTGACTTTGGGAGTGCCTTACCAACCAAAGCAGCGTGACAAGGAATATATTAGAGCCCTTTCTCATGCGTTTGGCAGCATAGATGTGTTTTGAAAGAGTTGCTTACAATATATATGTTCTAAATGTAGATTAAATAAAGTTGAAGGTACTTCCTTGTCCCTTGTTAATGCTGGTTTGTGGTAATGTAGTGGTTCTAATTCTGAACTGAAATCAGGAAATAGATGCCTTGGAGGGAATACGTGGATTCTCCCAGTTATGAAGAGGAAGTGTGATCTTATGCAGGAGTTGTTGAGTGAAAGAGTTTATTTCTTTTCACATGACACAGCAAGGTTTTTAGCAGATATCTGTGCAGCCTTGAGAGCAGCTCTAGCCAGGTGATTTCTGTCCATCCTTGTATTCCTTTAAGGCAGGCTCGGAGCAGACCAGCATCCAGATACCTCCAGGGAGTTGTCAGCAGTAACAAATAGGTACAGCCCACCAGAAAAAGCAGGAGGATGGACAATCCTACCTCCTCTCCCCAGCTCCCACATTAGTAATTCTGAGTTGTGAGGACTGAATCCCCTGTGGCTTGGTCTCCTTTCAGTCATTTTGGGTCTGATAGTGAGTCACAGCACCCTGAGCTGTCCCACCAAGTGCCCAGAGAGCAGCAGTGTTGGTCTTGGTTCTCAGCATCCCAGGCTGACCCTCAGGAGCTGTGCTCCTTCCCTGTGTACCCTGCACTTGGAGCCTGCTCCTTTGGGGCTTGGGAGGTTCCCTTTCCCCCTTGTACAGATCAGGCTTTGTAAGGACCTCTGCAGTCCTCAGATCTGCACTGTCTGGGTGCTCAGCTGGCAAAAGCAGCCTTGAATTTGAGTTTTGGGGGAAATCACACTGGAAATGGGTTTCTGACTTCCAGGGATGGGAAGTGTGTTCCTGCATCCCAAGCCCCTGTGGCTGGGGCACGACTCGCTCGGAGAGAGACTTGAGCTTCTCCATCTGCCTTGTCATGAATTTTTGACCTTGGGCAAAGGATTTAACTTGATTCTTGGACAAGATTGCTTCAGTATTCTGTGACTGGTGCTGGAGTTTGAGTAACCACTTCCTTCCTTATTCCTTGTGTCACAGTGCTCTTGCTGCTTTTCCAGGAAGATTTTTGGGGTTTTAAACATTTGTTTAAAAATTCCTCCCCCCAACAGTTTTTAAGTGAGAATCATTTCATCTGTTTGAAGGGATATGGAGCAGAGTATTGACAATTTCTTGTGAAGTTCAAGGTGCTAACTAGCTGTAAGATAGTGCTGACAACTCTTCAAAATGTGCTGGTTTATTCCTTATTTAATATACTTGATTTCTGTTTCAGCACCTCAGCCATGTCTCTCTTATATGAATGTGTGAACACAGTAATAGCAGGTGAGAACTGAAACTTGGAACCTAGAAAAAAAACGTGATGAACTTTGTCATCAACTAACACCATCTGTAAACCTTTTTTCTTTAACTTTATGTATTTTATAATGGAATAAGTCTCCTGGCAAACTTTGTGTTACTGTGGGGCTGAAATCCTTTGTTGTCAGTGGGTGAGGCACAGTCACTACAGCTGTGTTGTGTTTGCTGAAGGCTGAAACCAAGCACAGACAAAGAGATTATTTATATGCCAGCTCCTAAATGTTGCTACAACTACAAAATATACCAGCAGCAATAGAATTAAAACTAGAGTGATGTCTCTTTGCCAAGTTTTCTGATGTGATGATGGATCAGACTTTTTTTTTAGTTTTGCAACTTTGCAGCTTAAAAATGTGTAATTCCTTAGAGGAGGCGATTGGAATTACTGATTGGCAGTTTCAGTTTCTGGGGAAAGGATATGAACTCCATGACTGGGAGGGTGAGAGAAAACAAAGGCAAAAAGGGATAACACAGTATTGCAGCTCAGGCTTGGCACTTTTCCTATCAGAGTGTGGAGCAGAGGGTTATTGGCATTCACAGTTTGTCTGTCTGTCTCCTGTGGGTACTTTGGATAACGGTGCAGAACTTGCTGTGCTGGGTCAATTCAGAGAGGGAAGAGAGATCTGTCACTCGCTGTGTATTCCTTCATTCCTTCAGGGAGATGAGGTGACGTGATGGGAGGGAAAATAACACGGAGAGTAATTCCATTGTGCATGAGAGTGGCCTTCACTGACACCCAGCGGGGTCATCCTGTGGGTGGAGGGGGATTCACCCACCCAGGACACCTCCGGGGCTGTGGTGTCAGACTCAGAGCCAGCAAAGGAGCCCTGAAACACCACGGAGCACCTGGCACCTGCCAGCTCTGGAGGTGGCAGTGTCCAGGACAGCTCCCCTGCAGGGACAGAGGGCAGCACGTGGCACCTGCGCAGGCAGAGCTGGGCCTGACTTGGCTGTGCTGTGCCAGCAGCAGTTACCAGGGTGAGCCCACCTTTCCTGCAGTGGGCTGTGTGCTGCCAGAGCTTTCAAATGTCCCATATAATCAACAATGGCTGGCTTGATTAAAGCTCCAATCTAATCACATTAAACTCCAGGATCCGTTGCTGCATCCCGTTGCATTAGGAAAGCGCACAATTAAAAATTCAGCTGGAGAGTAGCTGCTGACAAATTTACAGCCTTGACTGCTGCGTGGTGTCAGTGAAATAAAGCTTAGTGAGAGCAAAGAAGAGCAGCTTTGACCTGGCTGTTGCAGCTGTTTCCACCTTTACACTTTTTTTCCTGCTGCGCTGGTTTTGTTGTTGTTGTCGCAGTCACTCACAGCACAGAAATACTGACTGGAATTTGTGCTCCTGTTTCAGTTCTGATCTCTCTGTCCTCGGGGATGCCCAACCACAGCGCCAGCATCCAGGTGGGACCCTGGGTTTGGAGGGTTGTTTGTTCTGCTCTGCTGTGGGATCCCAAGGCCCAGGGGAAAGTGGGATTGTGTTCCTCTGCCAGAACTTACAGCAGTAGCTCCCTGAAGTGCTCTCACTGTGCAGTCCTGCAGACTAAAGCATTTCCTGTATAAATCCTCCTCCTTAATTCACTCTAAAATGCAGAGTTTGAGAGTTTTCCCAACTCTTTATTCATCTCCTGTCAATACAGTCATACAGAGGTTCCTTTTCTTTGGAAATCTGTTAATGCAACAAAACCCTCTCACCTGGAGACCCCAGGTTTTGGTCAGATACTTCCTTGTGTATTGAGTAAACTTCATGAAGACTTCTTTTAATTAAGACCTGTAATAAACATGATGTGGTTTTCTTTCCAGCTTTGTGTTCAGAAGTTGAGGATATTGATAGAAGATTCTGACCAGAACTGTAAGTCTGGTGCTTGTCTCCATGAAGCTGTTGGCCCCCAAGCACTGGGGAGACGCTGCAGCAGCCTCAGGGGGGTTGTAGTGCCTGGTGTGCTCTAAACAACTGCTGGGGGGTTTCATATGGAAATCATTTTTGATAATGAGTACTTCTTTATAATAATATTTTTAAAAACAAATGACAGCAATTATTACTGCTCTTTGTGGTCTTGTAAATCTAAAACAGTTCTTTCCATGCTCTGGGATTTCCCTTTTTATAGACTGGCTGCTTGGAAAGCAGTGATGGCTATTTTCAGCAGAGAGAGCATAATAGTAAAATGCAAGAGTGTTGACTTATTTTAGTGACTGCAAGGAATACTGGGAAATTTTTCTTTTGTGCAGCTCTTTTTCCTGCCATCTGAATTTTTTCCCTTGAGAACAGGACTGTTACACACCAATCTTCAGTGCTTTTAAAGCCATGTTCACTTCAGGATGCCTGTTCTCAAACCTCAGCATTTCTATTTATTAAACAGATATTTTTGAATCAATGATAAAACTTGAGGTACAGGAAGGCTCTGAGGCTTATGTATATAATTAGTTGTCTGTCCATGGGATTGTGAAATTAAAGCCTGTAGTCTGTGATGCACCATTCTCAGAAATGCTTTTCTTCATCACGGATTTTTATTCAAGTGCTTCTATTGAAATCAGCTTTAAGACTTCATGCTCAGCACAAAACAGTGTTTCTATATTTGGAAAGAAGTTTTATTTTGTCTTTCACAGTGAAGTACCTGGGACTGTTAGCTATGTCCAAAATCCTGAAAACGCACCCTAAGTCAGTTCAGTCTCACAAGGATCTCATTCTCCAGTGTTTGGATGACAAAGATGAGTCCATCCGACTCAGAGCTTTAGATCTCCTCTATGGCATGGTATGTTCCTACATTTATTTCCTCTGCAGCCCCCCGACCCTTTAGGAAGGTGATGTTTAAGGAAAACATGCAGCTTTCTCTGCCCACTCCACAGCAGACTTTTGATTACAACTCTCATCTCTTTTCTGGCACTTAGGACAGGTAAAACATCTGGCTCAGCATGAGGGCTTTAAAAATTCTGATTCAGACTGGATGGAGTTTCTCATTTCAGGCCCTGTTGGAAGTCACCCATTGTGAAATCCACTCCATTGGATGTTAATGACTCCTAAATTTGTTTCTTTTATAAGCAAAAATATTTTAAACTCTTAAACTTTCTAACCTGGCAGTAGAAGATTCACTTTCTCTTGGATTTCTGTATTGCTGGTAGTAATTCTGATCCTCAGCTCTCCCACAGTAAGGTCTTCACAGAATCACAAAATCATCTGGGTTGGAAAAAACCTTGGAGATCATCCAATCCAACCTAGGACCTAACACCACTTGTGCCACCAGGCCATGGCACTAAGTGCCACATCCAGTCTTTTCCTAAACACCTTGTAACTTGTGCTGGCTCTTTCTTAGCAAAACCATTGAATAGTAATAGACAGGTTCATTTTTGGGTTGGGGCCTACAGGGGTGGTTCTGGTTTCTTGTTAATGTGATATGGGTCCAGCAAAGAGCCAGCAGCTGCTTTAGTGGAACTGGAGGAACTTGGCTGTATAGGAAAGCGGTTGAACCCTTCACCACCTCTTTAACAGGTTTCCAAGAAGAACTTGATGGAGATTGTGAAGAAACTGATGATTCACGTGGATAAAGCCGAGGGAACGACGTACCGAGACGAGCTGCTGACCAAAATCATAGACATCTGCAGCCAATCCAATTACCAGTACATCACAAACTTTGAATGGTCAGTGCTTTCAGCTGCCAGCTTTGAGCTCCTCACAAAGGTAGTGCAGGGCTGTGCTCTGATACCCCTTCCCTTTCCGTAGGTACATAAGCATCCTGGTGGAGCTGACCCGGCTGGAAGGCACGAGGCACGGGCACCTGATCGCAGCGCAGATGTTGGATGTGGCCATCAGAGTGAAAGCCATCCGGAAGTTCGCCGTGTCCCAGATGGCCATGCTGCTGGACAACGCCCACCTCATCGCCAGCAACACCCAGAGGAACGGCATCTGCGAGGTGCTCTACGCTGCTGCCTGGATCTGCGGGGAGTTCTCCGAGTAAGCGCGGACAGAGCCCGCTGTGCTGCGAGGGGCAGCTTTTGGGCAAAGCTTTTGGTCTCTGAAATGTGTTTTTGAGAGAAGGGTGGTTCAGAGTACGTACCTTAATGCCACCGAAATGATTGTTTTTCTCTTGCTCCCTCACACCATTGACTCCTCAGCTCTTTCTAGACAAGACATTTTTGACTATCTGGTCATTTTTCCTGTTTCTCCAGCCTTGCCCACT
This sequence comes from Callaeas wilsoni, assembly GCA_013398955.1. Taxonomy (NCBI): domain Eukaryota; kingdom Metazoa; phylum Chordata; class Aves; order Passeriformes; family Callaeidae; genus Callaeas; species Callaeas wilsoni. The sequence continues at coordinate 15,646 of VWPU01009111.1, forward strand.
CATGCAGGAAGCCCTAGTAGTCATAGAATCCCAGAATATTCTGAGTCAGAAGGGACCCTCAGGGATCATGGAGTTTAACTCCTGGCCCTGCCCAGACACCCCAACAATCCCACCCTGTGCAGCCCCGGCAGCGCTGTCCAAACGCTCCTGGAGCTCGGGCAGCCTTGGGGCCGGGACCATTCCCTGGGGCGCCTGGGCAGTGCCCAGCACCCTCGGGGGGAAGAACCTTTCCCTGAGATCCATCCCAAGCCCTGCCACAGCTCCAGCCGTTCCTGGGCTCCTGTCCCTGTCCCAGAGCAGAGCGCAGCCCCTGCCCCTCCGCCTCCCCTCGGGAGGAGCTGCAGCTCCCGAGGAGCCTCCCCTGAGTCTCCTCTGCTCCAGCTGAACGAGCCAAGTGCCCTCAGCCGCTCCTCAGACCCTTCCCCAGCTCCGTGTCCCTCCTTTGGACGCTCTCCAACAGCTTTAGATCTTTCTGATACTGTAGGTGTAAGCTGTTAGATCTTAAGACATTGAAGGAACTCCTTAATCATTAAGGTCTACCCCCATTTATATTATAGGGAACATGTACAATCACTGTGTCTGAATTAGTTCTTTCTCTCCTCCCTGTTTTGCCCTTGTTAAAAGGTTTTTGCAGAGCCCTATCTTCTTGGGAATTACAAGTTGTCATCTTTTTGCTCAATATTTTTTGGTACCCACAGTAACACAATTTTCAATGTTCTTGTACCTACGTGGTTTTTTAGCTTCAACAGATGTTTTTGTTTCTTGGTTGTGCAAATACAGCTGTTACCCAGCTTTTATTCTGGTCAATTGGACAGGTGTGGTACTGTAGGTCTCCTCTTACCCCAGCTGGTTTGGTGTCTCCTTATAATTGCCACTCTGAGCACTGGTTTCAGTTTAAATTCACACTGCCGGGGTGATATTGAGGGGATGCTGGTACAGCTCAGATCTTCATTTTCTTTAAAAAGTTGTACAAAGAAAACTGCAGATGAAAAAGTAGGAGAATATACTCTTCTTTTCCAGTGTGATCACATTTTTACTTAGAAACAACCTTAGCTTTCAGTTTCCATGTCCCAGAACTGGACTGCTACTGTAGAAGTCCAGTAACTTTTTTGTGCACCTTCCATTTAGTTATGAGCAGATAATTTTGAGTAAGAGCATGAGATTTGTTGAAACAAGGTGCTGTGATCTGTATTCCTTTATGTTTTAAGCACAGCCTGCTGGATTTTATTTTTGCTGCCTTTCATCCATGCACTCTGTCCTTGCAGACACCTCGAGGAAGCAAACCAAACCCTCGAAGCAATGTTGAGGCCTAAAGTCACCACCCTGCCAGGCCACATCCAGGCTGTTTACGTGCAGAACATGGTGAAGCTCTACGCATCCATCCTGCAGCAGAAGGAGCAGTCTGGGGAAAAGGAAGCAGCTCAGGAAATTACACAGCTGATGATCGAGCGCCTGCCTCAGTTCGTGCAGAGTGCGGATCTGGAGGTTCAGGAGAGGGTAAGAGAACAAAATGACTTTGGGATTTATCGTGGGAAGTCTTGGAGCAGGTCTGTGGTGCTCTGTGGCCGTGAACATTTTCTATAAGCTGTTATCAGTGACAAAGCCCAGCACTTATTGCAGTTTGATGCCATCTCTGAAGGCTGCCCTCAAGATCTTCACTCAAAACAATTTAATTTTAAAATTATTCAGGCACATAAGGGCACAAAAAGAACCCAGCTAAAAGAGAGGCTTAAATAGGGACTTTTTACATTTGCTTCAAACCTGTCGTTTCTGCTGCTTCTCTTAATTCCCTTAATGGAGTAAAACACCTTCTGCTGACTTCAGTTGATTTGTTTGGTTCAGCTTGTTAAATATTACTCTGAAACTACTTCTGTGTTTGTTTTCAGGCTTCTTGCATCTTGCAGCTAATGAAATACATTCAGAAGCTACAAGTAAAAGAAGTTCCTGTAGCTGAGGAAGTGATAGCCTTGTTTGCTGGTGAGCTGAACCCTGTGGCTCCTAAAGCACAGAAGAAAGTCCCTGTTCCAGAGGGGTAAAGTTCCATCTCTCTCCCAAACCCTTATTTAAACTTTAAATAATAAAGCAGAGTATATGATGAGACACTGAAATACTCAGGGGTACTGAGTCAAGCTGTTTGTTTGCTGCAATTCTTCCCAGCCTGGACCTCGATGCCTGGATCAATGAGCCTCCATCAGACAGTGAGTCTGAAGACGAAAAGCCCAAAACAATATTTCACGAGGAAGAACAAAGGCATTCTAGACACAGACAGCCAGAAATAGATGAAGAGGAACTGGCCAGAGTGAGTGAATGTTAAAATGCTTTTCCCTACGTAATTCTGTAGTAATCTAAGTGGTGCTGAAGCACTGGGGGCTGTTGTGGATTCTCCACGTAGCCAGAGAGCCGTTCTGCTCTCCACAGCTCAGGAAAGCTGGGCATTGATGTGAGCTGATGCTTGTGGACTTCAGCAGCTTCTGTGAAAGACTGTAACATGCCTGTGCTCAGCAGTGATCCCACCTTTCCTGCCTCTGACCGCTCTGGTTTCACAGAGAGAACTTGTTCTTGTATGAATTTTCACTTCTTCCTCTCCTTGCAGAAACGAAAACAGGAACATTCCAATTGCCATCAACAAGTGATGTCTGGGAAGTTATTATCTCTAGTCTGTAATTAAAAAGCAAAGGGTGTTCTAAGCACTGTTACTTACAGTACATAGACAGTGGCTTGGATTGGAAGGCACCTCAAAGCTCATCTCATTCCACCCTCATTGCACCCTCTGCCTGGGCAGGGACACCTTCCACTAGCCCAGGTTGCTCCAGGCCCTGTCCAACTTGGCCTTGGGCACTTCCAGGGCTGGCAATTAGTAATGGTACTTGCAGTTCTGTCCTAGTATGTCTGGGAACTCAGAACTGCTTTATCACACACAAGCTGCTCTGCTCTGGTCTTTTCACAGCAGTTATGTATTGTTCCAAAAATGCAGGGAGCTTTTGTTTTGCACTTTGGTGTCTTTTATCTCTTTGCTTACAAACCAGTGTTGTAACTGCAAATCTTCTTTTGCTTTTAGCGTCGAGAAGCCCGGAAACAAGAACAGGCAAACAACCCATTTTATATTAAAAGCTCTCCTTCCCCTCAGAAGGTGAGTCTGAACTGCAATATCTCACTGGCCTCTGCTGTCACTGCATGAAGGCTCTCTGAATGTCAGAGCTGCAGCCTCCTCTGGGACGTTCTGATATTTCCCCTGCAGTTCTGAGCACTTTATAATGTGTGGACTGGAGTGCCTACAGCTGTTTTTGTAACTGCTGTTTGTGCTGAGAGTCTCCTGAGTGACCCCATACCCCCAGAGCAGCCTGAGAGTCTGTGCAGTTTGTCCCAGCCCTGGGCGATGGCAACATTGACATCCCCAGGCACCTCACTGAGAGCCCTGCGGAGGGTGGCCCTGGAGCACACACTGTGTTTGGTGGATCAGAAAGTTGCTGTGGTCTCTGAACACCTTTTTCAGGGAGAGAACTTCCTTTATTCCCTTTGTATCCAAAGGACTGCCCCATGTTCCTCACTGCAGCCTCCAAATGTATCTTCTGAAGTGGCAAGTTATTAGCAATAAAACACCAACAAAAAACTCTTCAGAGAGCTGCTCTTCAGGGCAGTAGTGGGGTTAAAAAACTGTGGCTAAGAGTAGGGTCCTTTATAATAGCTATCAACTGGCTTTAAAACACACTCTGCAACCACACAGGATTAGTAAGAAGCTGTTCCATTCCTATCCTTTAAAATGTTCACTTAAAGGATTGAACTGCTTGATGTTTTGTGATGTGTCTGTTAACAGAAATTTGTGCTGGCAGTGCTCAGAATGTAACAAATCTTTGTTTTCCCAGCGGTACCAAGACACTCCAGGGGTGGAACATATTCCTGTGGTCCAGATTGACCTTTCTGTCCCGTTAAAAGTTCCAGGTAAGCACAGCTAATCTTTAAAATTAATTAAATTCAGTTAAGCAAAAGTCATAATTCCTTCTTAGGAATTCCACCTGAGGTTTTGAAGGGCAAGGAACACACTTTCATTGGAGTCTTAAATCTATCTCCTTAATTTACATTTGAAAATAGTACTTTGCAGTCTGAGTTCCTTTCAAGATAATATTAGAAATAATTCTGTGATTAGGAATATCGTGCAGCCAAGTCTGTAATGTGTAGAGTAACCACTGTTCTGAGTGGGAGCAGTCACCTTGAAAGTATCTTAGAAGTCTGATGGAGGTGGTCAGGAGACATTTAATAGAATCTAATGGTAGAGATACTATTTGAATATCTTGTTTCAATTATCAAAGGTAGTTGTGTATCTGAGGAGTGGTTAGATACAGCACCAAAAAGCTGTTGATGAAGTGCCTTACATTGGGAGGGGTGAGTTCTAAGTGCAAATATTTAAGTTTTTTTCCAAAAGTTGTCGGTACAGCAGCAATGTCACCAATTCTGCTAAAAATATCAGTGTTTGGATGCTCTTTGTAATCCATTCATACAGCCAAGAGTCGGGGAGTGGGATGGAGCTCTGTCGTGTTTCTGGAGAGGTGGAGTGGACAGCAGAGCTTGGGGAGCTGTGTGTGAGGCGATGTGGAAGCACAGGGAGGTGTGGATCCGGCTGGCTCTGGGAAGCTGGAAGCAGAGCTCACTCCTGACTTGGTGTTTCAGTGCTCAGTCCATGGGCTCTGTACCTGAAAGCACCTTGGCTTTCCCCCAGGAATGCCCATGTCAGACCAGTACGTGAAACTGGAGGAAGAGCGAAGGCATAAACAGAAACTGGAGAAAGACAAGAAAAAGAAAAAACAGAAAAAGGAGAAGAGAGGGAAGCACCATCGCCACAACTCCCTGCACACGGAGAGTGAGGAGGACATTGCTCCAGCTCACCACGTCGACATCATCACGGAGGAGATGCCAGAGGTCAGTTCCTGAGGTCTGGGATTGATCTGCAGCTCTTGAGAGATTTTTGCCCCCACAGCTGCAGCCAGTCTGTAGTGTGGCAGTTGCCGAGCTGTTTCAGAAATGACTGAGATGATCCCAGGCTGTTCTTTGCTGAGGAACAAATTACTGCCTTTTTTTTTTTTTTTCCCCACAAAAAGACAAAAATTGCCACTGAAGCTATTAAAAAAATCAAAATCAACAAAACAATGTTCATCCCTGCTCTAAAAGTAACTGTCCAAATAACATTTATTATGCTCTGCTGCTTCACTTTGACAGTAACTTGCTGTCTAGTCAGCAGCTTTGCAGCTGATGATAATTAATTGCAGATGCTAATGATGTCATCTGTATTTGTTTCTAAAATTTCCTTTAATCAAAACCGAACAGTAGCCATTCAAATGCTGCAGTTTGTGAAGAAGGGGTTTCTGTTCTAAATTAGTCTTGTAACTGGATGCTGCATTGAAGTGCATTGTTTCTGTAACTTACTGTGCCTGACTGCAGCTGGCCTGCTTCAGGGTTCACAGGCTCAAAAAAATTTAATTTAGGTGGTGTTAAGCTTAAGTTTGAAACTTGCCAGTGGTTTGCTTCCTCAGTGGATGGTCTCTTTATCTCTCCTGCAGAATGCTTTGCCCAGTGATGAAGATGACAAAGATCCCAATGATCCCTATAAGGCACTTGACATAGATCTGGATAAGTAAGTGGCAGTTTTGAGTGTGAGTTCGCTGAGTTGCTAAGGGAATGCCTGAGGGCAGGGCTGGGGCTGAGCAGGCAAAGGCACTGCAAGGCTCAAGTCTCCCCGTGGCTTTGATGAAACCTCAGGGTGCTCGTCCAGGTTGGGCTCCCGCTGCAGCTTGGATGATACAATCTCAGCTCCTGAGTATGGGAGAGGTTTGGGAGGGGCAGGGGAGTCACTAAATGTCGTGTGACTGAAGGAGTCTGGAAGCACAGGCAGTGTCACTGGATCAGGTGGGAGTTACTCTGAGGTTTGGGTGTCCCCCTGTCTCTCTGCTGTGCCCTGTGTCCGTGTGTCCCCCTCAGAAGCTCTGTGTCCATGGCAAGGCTGTGTTGTGATCGCTGACCAGAAGCACCCAGGCTGTCCCACCCCATTGCCCCGTGGCCCTGAGTGTGGTCCCACTGTTGTGGAGTGACTGAGTGAGCTGCATGGCACACCTGTGACCAGGTGGTCCCCGCCCAGCTGCCGGGGCTGTGCCAGTGCCAGCCCCTGCAGCCACATGACCACGAGCACTGGGCTGTTCAGTGTTGCACGTGGAGATTGGTTTGGATTTTTTTTCAGCAGCCGTTTTACAAAATCACCATGCTAAAAATAATTGCTGATACATGGTCCAGGGATGCCTCCTGTGAGGTTTGGAAGACTGTGCAGGCCCATGCGGCTGTGTGTAGGATCTCTCCCTTCCTGTAATACTTGAGAGTCTCTGCCTTTCTCTGCAGTCCCAAATTTATAGGGCTATGGCCCCTCAGTACCTTGTGAAAAAGTGTTGTAGCATTTTTAAAAGGTGAATAAAACAGTTTCTGAAAAACTTCCTTTTTTTATGAGCCAGTCAGAGTCTGCAGGGACAAATGTATGAAAGGAAATGAATTCCTGACTGTAGCCCCTGTATTGGCATGGTGATCCTCACCAGCGCTGGGCACACCCAGCAGAGCAGTTCCTGGCTGCTGTGCTCCAGGAGGCATCCAGGGCTGTTGGATTGTTCATCCGTTCCCTCCCCTGTGCCACGAGTGCTGTGCTCTCCTGTCGTGTTTCTCATGTCCATGTCCTCTCTCTCTCTTTCTGTGCTTGCACTGCTCTGTCTGTCACGCTCACACGCAGTCTGGTTTCAGGGAAGCCTTCCAGGTAAGAATTTCTCCTCAGTGTTGACCTTTGTCAGGTTGGTTGGTTTTGGACAGTGTAAGTCCTTGAAGGGTGGTGGAACTGTTAAATCAGTGACCCCCGCGTTTGTGTGAGTCCGTTTTGTCTCTGGCTTTCAGCACCAATGCTGTTCCTGTACAAGTGTATCTGAAATAGTAAAACATGAGGCCTTTTTGCTGTTCAATCTTCCCTCACTGTCTGAAAGTGAAAAATTCATTGCTTCTGGTTCTTAATGCAATATAAGCAAAAAAACTGAGGCAGTTAAGACCATTAGAAATCTTCCCAAATTTGTGTTTGCTGTGCAAATGTGAAAATTAACATTAAATGAAAACTAAGAAAAAGATGCAGTTAATGAAATTCTTGCTGATTTCTGGAAATATTTGACAAGAATGAGAGAAATTTTTGTGGTGTTTTTTTTCCCCAAGTAGTGGATTTAGGATACAGTGTAAATATGAACTGCTGTTGGTGCTTTTTGGAAATGAGTGTCTGAAGTTACATTTAACTTCTAACATGTGATAGTGGAGTAGAAATTCATAGTGCAAACTTCCAAAATAAAAATGACTTAGAATAATTCCTAATTGGAGTAATCTATTCATCAAGGTCAACAAAACCCCACACCCTTCAAGGGCTGTTGGAGCCATGCTGGCATTCCACTGCTCAAATTTCCACTCTGTTGGAAATGCTGTTTCCACATCCTTGCTTTTGCATGGAGAGGGATTCCATGGAAAAGCAGCGTAACACTACCTGGAGCTGTTCTCCTGGGGGTGTTACTCAGCCTGCAGGCCTACAGCTGCCACCTCTGAGGGTTAAACAGCAAGACCTTGGCTCTCAGTCACCTTCCAGTTGTTTCCTCTGACTCCTCACCCACAAGGGCAATATCTGCAGTGCATAAATACCCTCCAGGTACAGAATTATGCGCTGATTTCAGGTTTGGGGGCCCAGCTCCCTAAAAACAAAGCACACCTTGTTTTGGACAGATCATCTGGCTGAGGGAGGCTGTTTGCAGCAGGTAATGGGCTCTTTCTTTTCAAGACCCTTAGCAGACAGTGAGAAGCTGCCAGTGCAGAGACACAGGAATGTTGAAACGCTGAAGTCACCAGACTCAGAAGTTCCCCTAGTAGAGAAGAAGAGCAAGAAACCAAAAAAGAAGGAAAAGAAACATAAAGAAAAAGAGAGAGATAAGGGAAAGAAGAAAGAGAAAGAGAAAAAGGTGGTAGAGGAGGAGGAAGAAGAAGAAAAAAAGGTAATTCTCCAAGAGTTGCATTATTTTAGTTCCTGCTATTTATTGCTGAGTTCAGTTTGTTGCTTAGGAACAGTCACATTTGACAGTTCAAACAGCTGAATGCATTCAAACGTTTATTTCCTTAAATTTTTACAACTGTAGCAGCAAGTATTTAAAGATTTCTGTTAATAAAAACCATTTACTTAGCCTCATAAGTCAGCAGAATTCAGCTTACTGCAGCTTACAGAGCAGCTCTGCCAGAGCTCACGTGGAAGCTGAGTTTGCTGTTATTTTGTCTGTTCTCCAAGTGGGGAACTCCTTCACAAAATACCTGGCACCTGTGTCATTTGTTCTGCATCCTGTCTCCCATGTACTTCAGAACCTTTCAGTTACAAACCCTGCCGTTAGCAGTCAGTTACTGTCAGGATTTGAGGTACCCTCCTGTTAACTCCCCTGCAGAGCTGCGCTTTCCCTCTGCACTGCAGCCCTTGGAATGCCAGGGGTGCCCTGGTGGGGGGGTGCTGGGCAGCTGCTGTCAGCTGAGCCCGCCTTTGGAAGTGCTCAGAGACTCAAGTGAAGCTTCTTGGCGTGTTTGCTCCTGAATGCATCACAGCATCTGTGCACGAGGAGCGTTCTGGGGCGCTGCGTTTCCATGGGAACTTAAGGTTTTGATTTAATTGATGTAGAGCCACAGAATCCCAGACTGGTTTGGGTTCAAAGGAACCGTAAAGCCCATCCAGGCCCACCCCCTGCCATGGCAGGGACACCCCACACTATCCCAGGGTGCTCCAAGCCCCGTCCAACCTGGCCTTGGGCACTGCCAGGGATCCAGGGGCAGCCACAGCTGCTCTGGGCACCCTGTGCCAGGGCCTGCTCACCCTCACAGCCAACAATTCCTTCCCAATATCCCATCCAGCCCTGCCCTCTGGCAGTGGAAGCCATTCCCTGTGTCCTGTCCCTCCATCCCTTGTCCCCAGTCCCTCTCCNCTTCAGGCCCTGCAAGGGGCTCTAATGTCTCCCTAGAGCCTTTTCTACTCCAGGCTGAACATCTCCAGCTCTCCCAGCCTTTCCTCATAGGTCAGATGTTCCAGCCCTGTGATCTTTATTTTTAGTTTTCTTTTGTTGCTGTTGTTGTTGGAGGGTGTTGGGTTTTTTACTTGATTTTTAAGAAAGATATAAAAGCAATGATAATGGTTTTTTTTCTCCTGAAATTCAGGGGGAGGACTTGGATTTCTGGCTCTCCACTGCTCCACCAGCTGCTCCCACACCCCAGCCACAGGTAGGAATCTTCCCCCATCAGAGGAAACCTCTCTGGTTCTTTATTGCCTGAGCTGTGCAGGAGTGCTGTGTCATGCTGCAGCACAGAAGGGAACATCAGCTTCATCTCCTCAACTTCCTGCTGGGGAGCAGGGATATTGTGTCTGCCCAGTTCAGGGAAACTGTAATGGGAGACTTCAGGCTCATTCTGTGCAGATCAAGGAATAGAAATAGAAATACAGATGCAGCTCCAGGCTTGGTTGACTTTGTTATTGATGGGTATAATGTTATACAGTTGTATGGTTTTATTTCCCAGTATGAGGTAGACTCTAGCAACATTAATAGACATGAGAGACAGAGTGTGAAGGAAAAATTCTCATGAATTTTGATGGGAAATTCTAGAGGAAGAGACAAGGAATATAAGGGGATGGATTCCTTGGAGGAAATCTTTTGAATCGTGTCCTCAGGTGATCATATTTGCTGGGTTTCAGGGGCATAAAATGAAAGCCTTGATACCATGTTAGCCTAATGTCATTTCTGAAATAACAGATGTGAGGAGTTGTCACTGTTGAGTTTCCTTTGGTGTGGAATTGGGTTGTTCCAGCTGCTTTCCATTAGTGTCAGAATCCTTCTGCTCATCTCCTCAGAGCGAGCCTGGAATGGGCACTGCTGTGGTGGCTGAACCTCAAGAAGTAAAAAAAGAAGAAAGGGAAGAGCAAGATGAGGAGGAGGAGGATGAAGGAAAGGTAGGTGGCTTAAGTTAAGAGGAAATTGCCTCGAGTTACACCAGGGGAGATTTAGATGAGATATTAGGAAGGTTTTGGGGTTTTTTTAATGGAAAGGATTGTCAGGCATTGGAACAGGCTGCCCAGGGCAGTGGTGGAGTCAGTGTCCCTGGAAGTGTTCAGAAAACCTGTGAATATGGCACTTGAGGACATGGTTTAGTGGTGGATGTGGTGGCACTGGGCTGATGGTTTGCCCTGATGGTCTTAGAGATCTTTTCCAACCTTCACAATTCTCTGGGTCTATGAAGTTGCTGTCATCCTTCAGCCATATTCTCCTGCTGTCTCAAATTCCTTAAAAAGCAGCACATAGGAATTACCAACAGCATCTGTTCAGTGCAGTGGCCACCTGCAAATGTTGCATCCTTGAGGAGCTCTGAACACCTCGTGGTGAGAGGTTTGGTTGTTGCTTGAGCCAAGGGACAGGTCCCAGTTAAAGCTGAGCTTCCAAACAGTTGGAGAGATTCGGCCTTGTGCGCTTCCCAGGCTGCTTTGGGATAAGGTATTGGCAGCTGGGTGGGGAGCAGGGTTTACTGTCACTCCACATGGAATTACTTTTGGGATTTAAGGAATGGTCGCTCTGGTTTGGGTTCTGCAGTAAAGGGAAACTTTGTTCAGTCCAGGAAGTGCAGCGAGCCAGGGTCTGGAGTTGGAAGCGTGGTAGAGGGATCATGGCTAGAAACTGAGGGTTTCTTTAAGGGTTTGTTGTAGTTTCTTGTTCTTCTTGGTAGAAATCCTCCAAGCATAAGAAGAAAAAGCACAAGAAAGAGAAAGAAGAGAAATCAAAGGATAAAAAGAAATCCAAAAAGAAGAGTCATCACAGCGAGGAGGAGCCCCCGGAGTCGGTGCAGAATGGAACACTAGAGGATGAGCCACTACCAGTGAGTAGCTGTGCCCTGACTGGGGACAAGGAGAGCTCAGCTGCTTGGGAGGGAGGACAGTGACAGCCCTTTTCAGAGTAATTAGTTCTGGTGTGACTGTGATTTCTCTTATTTTTCAGCCCATGTCCAGTTACCGCCTTCTTGCTGAAAACCCATACATTAAAATGGTGAGTTTGGGGTGTTCCCTTTGAGTGTTGTCTGTGTTCCCTGAGAGAGGGGGTACCCTGGGGATGGTGCAGTGACTTTATGTAGCCATCACATAACTGAAGAACTCTTCCAATCCCAGCAGGTAGAGCTATAACCAACCTCCATTTCCTTTCCTTTGGGTGTCCCACTTCAGTTTCTAAGTTGATGCTTTCCCAATCCTTAGCTGATCACCACTGTGTTTCCATAATCCTCTGTACCAGATCACCTCCCTTTTGAACCTGGTTTTATCCCCATGCTGTGTTCTGCTCCTTGAAGTTTCCTGTTCTTTCCTGTGACATTTTTCCCTTCATTTGCAGACCTATGATATTCAAGGAAACCTCCAGAATGACAGCCAAGTTACTGTGTCTGTTATCTTTGAGAACAAAAGCACTAGCTTCCTTAAGAGCATGGAACTGAATGTCCTGGACTCTCTCAACACTAAAATGCTCCGACCAGATGGATCATCAGTACACGATGGGATACCTGTGCCCTTCCAGCTCCCCCCTGGTACGCAGAGCTTTGCACAGGGCTCGTGGAGTGTGCCTGGCCCTGCACTGCCCTCCTGTGGGAAGAGCTGCTTGAACTTCTTGCTGTTTTCCAGAAAAACATCTCTGCCTGGGTGTTCCCGGGCTTTCCCACAGTTCCCTGGAGAGGATGAGCCTTCTCCCAGTGTGGCTGTAATGCAGGTGGTTCTGCACAGCAAGAGCAAAACCTTAATCTAGGGCTGGGAGTCCAAATGTCTGAGTTCCTTTTCCAGGTGCCTGCAGGCTGGCACACCTTGGACTACAGGAATCCAAAATTCATGAGGTGTTTGCTACGAGATTTAAAATCCAGCAAGGTGATAGATTTGTGAAGCATTAGAATCCACTCTGGATTTATTCTGGAGCTCTTGTGCCACTGTTGGAATGGCAGAGGCCTTATGCAGTACAGGTTTGTGTGAGGATGTGCAAGGAGGGAAGCTGAGCCCTCCAGGAGTATTGAGCACAGAAATGAAGGATAATGGTTTTGTACAGAGCACAGTAGTACAGTCAAATCAGTGAACTTCCCTGAATTTCTCTTCCTTCACCAAAGATGTTAATTTGAATCCTGAAACAGCTCACAGAGGGCCAGAGTGGCCTCTGGGTGCAATTCAATCCCCCATGGAAAGCAGTGGGGTATTTGATTTGGTTTTAAATCTCTATAAGGCAGTTCTTGACACAGACTTGTATATTAAAAGGGAAACATAGAAACATTAGAATTCAAATTAGCTCTGAAAGCTACTCTGAAATGTTTATCATTCCCAGATAGGCAAATAGTTTAAATACGTGACACTGTGACACTTTGCCCAGGCACTTGCTCAATAACCTCCACCAAATGCCAGCTCCTGTTGCTGCTTCTGAGAGACCCAAGTGCTGTAACACTGTTGACTCATCACAGCAATTGTGTGTAGAACTCTCTTCCAACTCAAAGAATTTCAAACTTGGTTCAAAAATAGTCTGCACATAAGTCAGTTTATTCTAACCATTACGTAGATCTGGAAACCATGTTCTGACCTGACTTTTCCCTCTCCTCTCTTCACGCTAGGAATCTCTAATGAAGCCCAGTTTGTGTTTACACTTCAGAGTATTGTTATGGCTCAGAAGTTAAAAGGAACACTGTCCTTTATAGTCAAAGTAAGTGCAGCTCTCAACTGCCTCTGCTTCCTTTGGAACTGCGTCAGGGAGCCGGACTCGGGTGGGAAGCTCTGCTCTCGAGCTTTTTTTAGGCATCATTTCATCCCTGCTGCACCAGCCCGTTCTGTGAGGAACATTTTCACATGACATCTTGTGCAAAAAGTGCCCCCAATCCTGCGTCAGCACGTCCCAGATTGTCATTCCTGGCAGCGTGTGAGCAAGGCAGCCTGGAACATGTGCCACATTGTCAGCTAGAAAATCACACTGATCTGCTGGGGAGGGGAGAGATGGAACCAGGGTCTGCTCCTTCTGATCTCAGTTGGGCACTGCAGCCTGGTACAAGGCTGGAAAACAAAAATAAGAATTAGATGCAGTTATGAAGAGTGGAAACCCAGACCAAGAGTGAGGTCAGTGGAAGGCATTGTTTAATAAGTATTGAGCTGGATAAGACTATGTGGGTCTCTGATGTTATTTCAGTACAGTTATTAATGAAAGAGCTGCGTGAGCAGCTCAGAGGAAATGAATGGAGACAGTTGTGGCTACTCCTGAGTCAGCCATTATCTCTATTTTAAGGGTTTCTTAAAAATAGCATGCTAGTCCTATTTTAGTACTGAAGAATCTGGGAGCTATTAATTTATTATTTTGCTCAGGAAATAACAAAATGTAAAACCATATCTCCAAGTGTCAGTTAATTTCAGCAGAGTGCAGGCAGAACTGCAGCCCATGTGTCCCTTACCTGTTCTAGGTGTATGTATCAACCCAGCTGCCCAGATCTTGGAGCGGGCTGATGTGGTGGTGGGATGGTTCTCAGACTGATCCTTCAGGCCCAGCCAGGCTGTTGCAGAGGGAGCTGAGCCCTAAGCTCCTCATTGGTGCCTGTGTGGTGGGTGGGGGTGGCTCCTCCTCCTCCCGCTGCCTCCGGGCTCCCACTCATCTGCTCTCCTTTGCCCTGTTGCAGAATGATGAAGGTTCAACCCATGAAAAACTAGATTTCAAATTGCACTTCAGTTGCGCTTCATACTTGATCACGACGCCTTGCTACAGGTGAGTGCCTGTGCTGCCCCTGGCAGGCCGAGCTCTGCCTGCTCCCGGGGGCTTGGGCAATGTTTCTCTAAGGGGTGACTGTTCCAGTGTGTCCAGTGACCTGTGCCAAGAGGCTCTGCAGAAGGAGCTCTGTGCCCTGCAGGCTGGCACAGGCAGCTCTGGCAGCAAGAGGGCACAAGCTGCTCCAGTGGACTCTGGAGTGTGGTTTCCATATGTGCTGTAAACCCATTTTCCTAGAGCTTGGTAGCACTTAAGCTTCTGTATCCTGACGTTTCATGGCACTGATGGGACAGATTTCACTTGCGTTTCTAATAAAACATTTGCTTTCCTTCCTGTTCTGCAGCGATGCTTTTGCCAAGCTCCTAGAGTCTGGAGATCTGCACATGAGTTCTATTAAAGTAGATGGAATTAGCATTTCTTTCCAACATCTACTGGCAAAGATCTGTTTTCATCATCATTTTTCAGGTGAGTCTTCCTCGATGCAGAATTCCTTCTGTGGAATTCCATATTCTGAAATCTCTGCTGTGCTTGGTGAGCACAACACTCCATGGGCTCAGCAATCACAGGAGCAGGTCATGTCCAGTTTAAATACATTTGGGAGAGTTTTCTCCAGTTTTGCAACACTGAAAGCATGCAGTGTTCTTCAAAATGAATTCTCCTTGTGTCCATGTGGAATTCCTGCAGCCCAGTGAGGCATGTGACAGGTATCATGGGAGCAGCTGGTATGGAGTTCAGGCTGTAACTGTTCTCTGGAGGGTGAGTTTGATCTGCAGGGCTTCAGCCTCCTTCCCCAGTGCTTGAGGGAGAGTCCCAGCTATTCAGGTTTGGGTTTATTAATTAAAACACAAGCACTGGCTGAAGCAAAACAACTGGCTGTTTCATCATTCTCTGGTGTTTGCATTAGATGTTGCCTCATTGGAAGTATTTCTGGGGAAGAAATCTGCATTCTGAGCAGTGTTTTTGCCACAGAAGGTTTGTGGCTTAGGAGACAAATGACTCACCTCATTATTGTGAAATGTCCCAGAGAGAAGCCAGGAGGAGCCAGGCACATCTTAACATCTTAACCCTGACTTCCTCCTCCCCTCTGTAGAAGCCTCTGTTCCTCGAGGCCAGGCAGAGCAGTGGTTGCTCTCCAGGGGAAGCAAGGCTTGAATTAAAATTGAATTGAATTAAATGAATTTGCTGCTTCTCTGCAGTTGTGGAACGCGTTGATTCGTGTGCATCCATGTACAGCCGTTCTATCCAAGGCCATCACGTCTGCCTACTGGTAAAAAAGGTGAGAGCATTGTAACCCTTGAGAGAAGCTAAACCTGGAGCCTTCCCTGCCTTCCTCTGCCTCTTTCCAGTCCCTGAGCTTGGCTGGGAACAAATTTGTCCCCACTTGGAAGAGGAGCTAATGGAATTTTTTTTTTTTTTCTTCAAGGGAGAGAACTCTGTATCCATAGATGGGAAATGTAATGATTCTACCCTGCTTAGCAACTTGTTGGATGAGATGAAAGAGACATTGTCCAAGTGCTGAATATTCCTTATAAAATATTCCAATGACAAGAAACACACCCAGCGTGTAAAGACGAGCAGACCCAAGTGTTAAGTTTCTCCCTCGTACGCATGTACTACCCTGGGGCACGTGCTTTCAGTTAACTCCACCGTTGGTTGCAGTTTAGACATTTTAAGGCTGTATGTTACCTTTTTATTTTCAGAACTTTTTACAAACTGTGGTGTTAACCCTTTCTAGCCCAAAGAGATCCTGGTGACATGACTGGAGGAGGGGAGGGGAGGAGGGAGGGAGGGAGGGAGGGGCGGGCACTATTTATTCAGCAGCTAAGATGATCCCATGACCTTCATCTGCGGGGGACTGGGACTGAGCAGGACTTAATCAACAGTAGCACAGTTTGTTGCTTGTGCTTATGCCAGGGAAGGTTGACTTAATCCTTAGCCATGAAATATGTCTTCAGGGCTGCTGTAGTTGATGTATATTTCTAGCAGAGGCTGGTGCTGGACCAGAAGGCCTCTTTTTTTTTTTTATTTTATATGTATATGATTTATTATTATTATTATCTCAAGATCTATTGTGATCAGCATATAAACATCCTCCATCTCCTTGAGCTAATCCAAAGGAGCCCTGTGAGGACTGGGATGTTTGAGTTTCTGTTTGTAGTAGTTGCCTTGAGCCTTAACCTTCTTTTAGTGACAGCTGGAAGAGCCGAGTGTGGAAGCGTGAAACGGGCTGAAAGTGTTACTGTTTGGGTCTGTGCTCCCCCGGACTGCCCCACACATGGAGTCTGTCAGGCCTCTCCCCTTTGAGCTGTCTGTGCTGATGTATTTTATGAGTCCACTTCAATTTCACATTCCTGAACAGTTAAGCCGTAGCAAGAAACTGGAAATCCAGAGGGGTCTGCTCCTGCTCTTTTATCCTTTTGCTCACCAGCTGAGGTTGGCCATTACCAGGTTAGGGAAACAGCCATGGGTGCAGCCCCTTGTGTGCAGGTACGTGTCCTCCCTCTGTGCTCTGAAACCAGCAGGGTCCTTCTGTCTCGGTGTCCCCTCAGTGTCCCTCAGCCCTGCCCTTGCAGCAGTGAGAGCAGATTTGGCAGCACGTGTCCCTGGGTCCCTGTGGCAGAGCCCTCCCTGCCAGGGTGCAGGAGAGAGGGGTAGATGGGGAGCCCCTCTCCCTGCCGGGGTGCAGGAGGGGGGGATGGATTGGGAGGCCCTCTCCCTGCCGGGGTGCAGGAGGGGGGGATGGATTGGGAGGCCCTCTCCCTGCCGGGGTGCAGGAGAGGGGGATGGAATGGGAGCCACTCTCCCTGCCAAGGTGCAGGAGAGAGGGGGATGGATTGGGAGCCGCTCTCCCTGCCGGGGTGCAGGAGGGGGGGATGGATTGGGAGGCCCTCTCCCTGCCGGGGTGCAGGAGGGGGGGATGGATTGGGAGGCCCTCTCCCTGCCGGGGTGCAGGAGAGGGGGATGGATTGGGAGCCCCTGTCCCAGATGCAGGAAGGAGAGGGATGAGGATCCCCTGTCCCTGCTGGGGTGCAGGAGAGAGGGGTCACGAGGAGCTGCTCTCCCTGCCGGGGTGCAGGATGCGGCGGGGGCTGAGGAGCTGCAGTTCTGGGACTGCAGCAGTTGCTTTGGAGGGAAGAAGGGAGAGTCTGGGAAGTGAAGCCCATCCTGCACTGTGGGAATCTTGCGGAGTCACCGGCAGGAAAGGGGCTTCACGGTGTCCTGCAGAGATGCTCAGTGGATGTCCTTCTCCAACATCCCTTGCTTTCAGCTTATTTCTTATCCCCCCTGCTCCATTTCTTTTCTCGCTGTTCCGCACCCAGTGAGCAAAACTCCGTGGAACGGTTTTGCTTTGAGGCACGGGTCAGGAGCAGTTGGTTGCTCCAAAAAGGTGCCCAGGGAGGAGCTGGCTGGGTCTGCACGTCTCCAGCACCACCACCACTCCTAAAACACTCCTACGCAGGGAGCAGGATAAAGTGTTGATCTTATCCCTTGGGTGATGTCTTGTACTTTACGCGTGTCTCGTGCTCTTTACACTCTTCCCACAGGAGGTATTTTGGCAAAGGCTCTGCTCTGGTGCTCTGGGTTCCTTGCCGGGCCCAGCTCCGTGTCCGACCGTGCTGCCAGGACGTGGAGGGTTTGGTTTTGGTCAGCCTCCCTTGGTTAGCCAGTTGTGTATTAGAAACTGAACATATTAAAATTGTCTTAAAGGATAATGTTCCTCAATTAGTGTTTGGGTTTTTTAATTCATGGATGAAAACTGTCACTTTAGCATGTAGAGTCTCTTACAGAATCCTGTGCAGTGATTCTAGAATTTTGAAACTGTATGATGTGTTACATTCACAAATTTATTTGCTATCAACATTCCCTGGAAAAAAAAAAAAAGAAAAAAGAAAACAACATACCACAAGCTGCTGTAATGATTTTGTGTCAAGATGATCCAATAAACTTTCAAAACAAAGTTAAGTTTTTGGCTTTGTAAATGGTCCTTTTATAAGACCCTTCCAGTTTGGATGGAGCCAAAACCAAGGCATGGATTTACCCCAGGGCTGAACAATGTATCTTCAGTGGAGGTAAGAGGAACTTCATTTCAGAAGGAGCTAGGGAATTCCTAACACCATGCCCTTGAAAGACAGCTCTGCAGCAGCAGCTGTCACTAATGCTGAAATTACAGGAAAAAATAATTCAGACTATCTCAGTTAAATCTCCATTAATTGTTTTATTTTTTGGATCACGATTGCAGCTAAAATCCAAGCCTTGGAAAAACAGGAGCTCTGGTCTGAATGAGGCTGGAATCAGCCCCTGCCGTGGCTTCCTCTTGGCCTCCAGTGAAATTTGTGACAAATGTGGTGACATTGAGATGAGGATTAAGGCCCCATCCTGCCATGGCAGGAATGAGGCCTTGGCTTTGCTGATTGCCCCGGTGGTTTCCAGTCACACCAGAACCCGTGAGAATCTCCTTGGGCCTGAGAGTCAGGAGCCACCAGTTCTGCACTGGGAAGAGCCCAGTACGGTGCTGGCCCTTTGCTGGCAGCTCAGGAACGATCCAGGTCCTCTGTTCTCTGTGCTGCAATCCCACATGAACCTGCCCTGGGGTGGGACTGCACAAATCTGATGGAATGGGATGAAAACAAACCCAGGAAGTGCCTGGAGCAAACCCCAATGAGCCACAGGAGCTGAGCTGGGGGCCAGGTGCGATCCTGGGCTGTGGCAGGAGCACTGGCAGTGGGACACAGGAGCTGATCCTGCCCCTGCTGTGTCCAGGTCTGGGCTCCTCTGGGTCAGAGACGGAGCTCCTGGAGTGGGGCCTGTGCAGGGCTGTGAGGATGGGGAGGGGAGGGAGCATCTCCTGTGAGGAAAGGCTGTGGGAGCAGAGAGAAGAGCACAGATGGATGTAGGTAACACACATACACGTGTGTATATATATATATATATATATATGGATATATACTTTATAAAGTGCCCGAAGGGAGGTATCCAAGGCTGGGGCCAAGAACAGGACCAGAGGTAATGGGAAGAAACTGGAACATAGGAAATTCCACCTGAGCAGGGGGAAGAACTTTGCCCTGCATGTGACCGAGTGCTGGCACAGGCTGCCCCGAGAGGTGGTGGAGTCACCTTCCCTGGAGCTCCTGAAAAGCCATCTGGACGCAATCCTAATGTGCTCAGGGGCCCTGCTGAGCCAGGTGAGCTCCAGTGGTGCCTCCCAAGCTCCGTGACCGGGAGTTGCCCGTGAACCTGGCACACCGGCTCCTGCCCCGGGGCAGAGCATCATCTGCTCCGCGGAGGAATGCAGCCCGAGAGGCCCCACGGCCGCTGGAGCGGGGCCCCGGCTCTTCCCGGGAGCAGGAGCAGATCAGCTGCTCTGCAGGAGCGTCCAAGCTGCCGCGATGAGCCTGTGCCAGCCCCCGGGGGCCGAAGCTTCACCCCGGTTCTGTGGCACGGCGGGGCTGGGAGGGGCGGGGGACACCGGGCTGGGGGCTGGGGGAGCTGGGCCGGGGGCTGTGAACCCCTGCGGGGACTGAGCGGGCTCGGGGAAGGTTTGGGGCACCGGGATGGAGAACTCCGGGCTCCTGGGCAGGAGGGCTGGAAAACCCCTCGCGGTGCAGGAGCGCGGGGCGAGGCAGCTCCGCCTTCGGCCCCCTTCGTTCCCGGCCCTCCCAGGGATTTCCCAGCGGGGTTTGGCTTTCCCCATCCGGAGAAGTTCCCTTTGAAGCAGCGGCTGGGTCCGGCCGCTTCTCCTTTTTGTCACCTTAAAGTTCAGGTCTGGGCAAGTCCCTTCAACTGGACCAGTTCCCTGGACAGGGCCGCTCGGACCGTGCCGGACCGTGCCGGGTCAGAGCGGGGCTGCTGCAGCCCCTCGGAGCCCCCCGAGCATCCAACACCGACACTGAATAACGGGGAATAAAAGAAAACAAACGGAACGGAATAAAATGGGAAAATAAATTTAAAAGAAGAAAATAAATAAAATAGAAGAGAGGGAAATAACTGGAATGGAACAAAAGGAAAAAAATAAAATTAGCAAAATAAATAGAATGAAAAAAAAAAATAAATAAACCAGAAGAAAACAGATAAAAAGGAAAGAAAATTGAAAGCAAAGAAAAGCAAATCGAAAATTAAAATAGAATAAAAGAGAACTAAAATAGAAAATAAAAAGAAGATGAAATATTATTTCATCAAAATAAAATTAAGATAAAATAGAAAGTAAAATAAGGATAAAATAGAAAACAAAATAAAATAGAAAATAAAACAGAAAATGAAAGCAAATAGAATAAAAGGAATTCGGATCAGTAGAATAAAAGAAAATATTGAAATAGAATAAAAGAACATGCAGTAAAATAAACGAGAATAAAATTTTAACAATACAATGAACAACGAAGCGTCCCCCCACCCACCAACATCGGCTGTGCCTTTCCGTCCCCCCCGGTCCGTCCCGCCCCG
>VWPU01009112.1:0-10905 GCA_013398955.1 Callaeas wilsoni
AGCCAGCCAGCGATTGGCTTTTTTTCTGGGCACGGAGGAAGCTTTTAGCAGCTCCTCACAGAGAATCACTTCCATGGCTGCCTTCTTCCCTCCTCACCAAAAATCAATCCATACAAAACCGCCACACCCGGTGAGGCACCTCTGGAGTGCTGGGCTCAGTCCTGGGCTCCTCAGGGCAGGAGACACCGGGAGCTGCTGGAGAGGGTCCAGGGGAGGCCATAGACAGGATGTGGGCTCTGGAGCATCCGCCTGATGAGCAGAGACTGCGGGAGCTGGGCCTGGGCAGTCTGGAGAAGGGAAGGCTCAGAGGGGATCCCATCAATCCACACAAACATCTCAGAGGGTGCCAGAGGATGGGGCCAGGCTCTGCTCAGTGGTGCCAGGGCCAGGATGAGGAGCAGTGGCCATAAAATAAATTACAACAAGTTCCAGCCCAGCATGAGGAAGAACTTCTGTCCATGGAGGGGCAGAGCCCTGGAGCAGCTGCCCAGGGAGGGCCTGGAGTGTCCCTCTCTGGAGACATCCCAACCCCACCTGGACACGTTCCTGTGCCACTGCTCAGGGGACCCTGCCTGGGCAGGGGTTGGACTGGGTCATATCCAAACATCCTTTCCAGCCCCAGCTGTTCTGTGGTTCTGTGATTTGGATCTGCAGATGCTGTTCTTTGGTTATCAGGTAGAAAAATACACCCTTTGCACTGAGATTCAGTGAAACTCATCTGAGAGAGTAAAAATTATGCCTGTACCTGATCCATCTTAGATTCACAAAGCTGAACTGCCACACTGTGAACTGCACAAAGGAAATTTGCTGCATCTGCCTAGTTCACATGATATTGTAAATATTTTAATTCAAACCACATATCAGTGATGATCTGAATAAAAAATTCCTTTCAGTTTTTTGGAAAAAAATAATCACTTGATTTACCATATTCAGTTTGGATTGCAAACACACAATTTCTTTGTTAAATTTTAGAGACTCTGGAGTTTAATGGCAGCAAGTCCTACCTAGAAGTCATCCAAAGTTTTTCTCTTATTCTTTCAACATTCTTAAATATTTTAGATTTTTGGGGAAGTGTTTTTTTTTTTTTTTTTTTTTGTGTTTCTGTTTTTTTTTTTTTTTTTTATTTTTGTTTTTTTTTTTTTTTTTTGTTTGTTTGTTTGTTTGTTTTGTTGCTTTGTTTGGTTTTTTCATGGATATCTGTTAGATTTGCTTTGTTTTAATTTTGTTTTGGTTTTGTTCTTTGAGGTTTTTTTCAGCAAGATGACTTGTTTGATAGTCATTTGATGCATATTTCTCACCCCATGTTTCTCTAGGATATGAGATTTCTGGAAGGCCATAGTCCCACAGTAACTTCAGGATTTTTCTTTTCAGCTATTTGAAATAACTTCTAGAGTCCAGGTATTTAGATGCCCTAAAACACTGGGAAGATCAGTTGCCAAATAAGACAGTTTTATCTCTTCAGAGAGAGGGGCAGAAATAAACCACAATTTAGAGAGCAGTTTCTTGCACTGGTGAGAAGACGCAGAATAATCAGAGTACAGGGGTGAGGAAGTCTTTTGCCATGAAAAAACAAACAAATTAAATTAAAAATAAACAAAAATAAAAGTAGATAAAAATAATAAAAATAATTTTAAAATAATAAAAATAACAAGAAATGAAAATAAAAATGGAGATGCTTTCATGGGAAGCAAAATGATCAGAGGTTCCTTTCACTTGAAGGGCCACAGAAAATAACTAGAAACATCATAAAAGACTGAGGAATGTAAGGGGAGGAGATAAACTCTTTTAAAGGAGACTGAAATACTGTGATACAGAGGAGAAATATAATAAATTGTGAGAAAGAGGTGACCTGACGGTACTGAAGTCTAGCTTTATAGTGGAGGACAGATATTTTTAAGGTTGGGCTGTCATGGAGGCGTTGCAGATAATTTTGACAAAATAAATAAAAAATAAAAAGACTCCACAACAAATGTAGCGAACTGGGCATAATTAGTTCTGTTGTTTACACAGGAATTATTTTTTTAATTGCTTTTTAATACAGATGCTTTGGAAATGGAGATGTAACACATTTTGTAAATGGACTTACTGGTTGTAGAAAAGGCAAAATAAGCATTTCTCTCTGCCTTTATCCACAATAACAAAAGAGATGTGTCCATGAACAAATGTTAGCATTAATGATTTGATGAGTTGCAAGAAATACACATTTAGCCAGCAATTTTAAAAACTAAACTGTTACACATAAAGTTGGTGATATCATCTCTAATAAAAATAATAGATACTATTTAACAGTACAGACAACCAGCATTTGCTGGAGCCCATAATTAGTGTTCTGGCTGAACTTCAAATGCTTTATATATTCAATCTGCAGCCTGTTTTTTTGGTTTATCACCTCTCATTTCCATATACTTTAAAAAGTTACCCATTGAGCTCATCTTTTTAGGACAATATTTTCTCTTTCTATGATTTTGTTTTATGGAATCACAGACCTGTGAGTATTTTGGGTTGGAAGGGACCTTAAATCTCATTTTGTGCCAACCTCTGCCACGGGCAGGGACACCTTCTGCTGTCCCAGGCTGCTCCAAGCCCTGTCCAGCCTGGCCTTGGATGCTGTCAGGGATCCAGGGCCAGCCACAGCTTCTTGGGACGCCAGATCTGGAGGCAGCTCTGCAGGTGGGGTCTCACCTGAGCAGGGCAGAGAGGCGAAATTCCCTCCTCCCTTGACACTTTTGGTTCAGGGTAAAGAAAAAAAGAGAGGTCGGAGTGTGAACTGCCTGCCTTTCCACAAGGAGCTCTTCCTGTACCTTGTTCTTGCTGTCCCAGTTGGATTAATCCGCAAAATCAGAAACTGTGTAAGCACCAACACAGGGCCGTCGTTCCCCAGGAATTCCTCTCACGACGATCCTTGCTACAACAAAAGCATCAGTGCAAGGAGCAGTGTGGCTTGCAGTGCATTTGTAATGCTTTGCAGGATTAAATGGCAGCAGCCAGGGTAAACAATCCAAGGCCAGAATTCACTTTTACAGCACCAGTTTGAGAGTTGAAGTAATTTGTACATTCTTGACAAAGATCTTGAAAAGCCCCATCTTTTAAAACATTCATTATCATATGCAATGGCAATTATTATGTCTGTTTGCTGTCTGAGAAAACAGTTTCCTCCCATCTTTGATATCTTTGATAGCCTGTTCAATTATGAAATCGTAGTGATGTGTTTGGTTGTTTTTCTAAACCAAAATGGTCTTTAAAACATCTTTTTTCTTCCCCAGCACTGAAATTTAAAAATACTGTTACATTTTGATTGCAAGAAATAGATACATTTTATTGCAAACAATCAAGCAAATCAAACCTCAGAATAAGAGATGGGTATTTGAGAAACAAAATGTCAAAACACTTTCTTGAAATCTAAGCTCTGGGATTTTTTTTTTATTCAACACAATGGAAGTTAGATGGAATAACGAAGAACAAAAACCTGATTTTACCAGAGTGATATACACTATTTTAAAGGCAGAAAGCTAAGAAATGCACTGATTAGAGAATGTGTATTTACTAACACCTGTAATTTGCCAGTCTTTTATCTCTGCTGTTCTTGGAAAGGCATCATGATTGATTGATTGATTGATAATTGACTGATAGCCTCCCTTAACATGCCTGTATCTTGTCATCTCTTAATCCACACACAAATGAACATAACCCATGGTGGTAAAATATGTGTGGAGAGCACTCAATCGAATTCAAACCAAAATTACGAGCAAACAATGTAGAAAACCATTGTTTGTTTCCCCTGGGCAAAGTTGAGGATGTTTATTATATATATAGAATATGAATTAATTATTATCAATATTATAATAATAGTTTAAAAATACAATAAAATAGTTTAATTATTATAAATAATATAAACTATTTCTATTAATTTTATATTATTTTATTAAAATTTATATTTTATGCATTATTTTATTGTTAATTAATTAATTAAAGATAAATACATTCTTCCACAGCTGCTCTAAACCCACACAGCATTGTGAAACCTTTTCCTTTATTTGTTTAAAAATTGATTTACAGTTGCAAAGCAATGCTTATTGGTTCGTAGTTTTTCTCCTCTATTTTGCATGGTCAATATCTCATCTTTTCCCCTGAAACCACGATTTACAAGAAATAAGTCTACAGCAAAACAAGATTAAGAAAAATTGTTTAAAAACCTCTGAATTATTCGGGATAGCGAGGGGCACTGTGTGATACATTGAGGAACAGATAAAACTTCCAGCATCAGCTATGTGCTTCCTGCAACTGTAACTTGTTGCCTTCAGTTCTGCTGCATTCCAATGCATCATCACTTCCCAATCCCTAAACAAGGATTATTTATCCTTTTACACGCTCTGTCTTCAACAATAATTCTACAGAAAAGATCCTTCCACAGCAATGTTCAAAGGTCCAACAGTACTCCATCAGGAACACCTTCAAAATTCAGTCAAACCTAATTGATGATGAAACAGTCTTTTGTTTCTTTAGTTCAGCAGCCATTCTTAAAATTCTTTGCAATGTTTATTTAGAGCTACTTGGCCTATACTCTAATTTTTCCTACTTTTTCTTTTTTTAATGTACATTGGGTTGGTTAACTATGGGCAGCTTACATTGATTATTTTTAGATTCTCTCTGTTTCTTACATATAAAGAGAGAACTCACAATGCCATCTCCTGGAGCAAATTAAGAACCTAATTGTTCCCCATTTGTTGTGGTTACTCTACCTGAGAAGGAAAACATAAGTGAAAAATACAGGGCATTCCTCTCAGAAGTAGGAAGCCCCACAAACGTTGTGATTTGTAATCTGTATTGTTCCCATTAAAAAGTACTAATTTAAAAAAAAAAAAATCACTGCTATATTTTAGCTTTGAGGCGTGTAAAAAGTTGTCCAGAACAGGAAGAATATAAGCACCTGAGAAATGCCTGGAAGTTAAGAGAGATCTCCACATGCTGCTCAAAACTTTTTTCCCTGCAGCTAATATTGTGTGCTGGGAATGGTTACACTGAACTGTAACACACTTCCACGACACCTGAAGCACCTGAAATGCCGAGGCACACAGGTTCCTGTGCTGGAAGCTGCTGCAGGAAGGATAATAGAAGGGATTTCAGCCTGCAGGACCCCTTGGCATTCCTTTGCAGGTGTACAAGCACAGTTCTGAATTCAAACCGGCAGGAAGGAAAGTTTTAGGCAGGTTTTGTCACAGTTTTACCATTTAGCAAAACTTGAATGTTCCTCAAATGGAACATTTAGATAGTGCTAATAAGTTAATGCCATGGAGGTTTTTTTTTAGGTTACCTAAGTAGGTGTTTATTGGGTATTTGGCGGCTTTGGGATTGGTTGAAGATTTTTTAAGGCAGAATTCTGTCTAGACACCTCACAGAAGTGAAGGTCTTGGGAACTCAGCTTCCTGGTCCAGACTTTCCCTGTTATGTTTCCAGGGTCCCATTACACAATTTCCTCCATTATTAACTTGATGACAGACCTATCTTTGAGGAAAACCTTACATAATTTTCGGTTCTCTTTTAATACTTTTTTTTGTTTTGTTTTATTTTAGTCTTGAAATATGTTGTAATGTATTCCTAGACACAGTTCTCACCTGACTGGCTAGTTTTGCTTGTGGCAGGGCCCCAGCCTGGAAGTGTTTGAGCTGTGTTAAAAGCAGATCAGGCTACACCTGATCACTCTGCCTCTCCCTGCTGCCCTCCCTGACAGCCTCTTGCAGGTTGCACATTAGTGAGCTGCTCCTTCCACCTTCCTGCCAGACCCTCGTGGCTGGGTACAGGTGTGAAAAGCATCGGCTAACGCTGCATAGCTTTCACATCTGCACATGCATCATCCCCTGAACCCCCAGGAGGCCTGGAGGTGCTGGAATTCAAACTGATCTGAGTACAGCTTTCCTACCTGCCAGGTGGGTGTGGGAGAACCTGTGCGTAACACAGGTGATTTAGGAGGAGAGATTCCAGAAGGTGAATCCAGCGGCCAGGACATCACCTGGAGGCAGATGTTACAAATGCCGGTGTTTTATGGCTCATCAGGCATATAATGGGGTGGTCAGCAGGGTTTGGATGAGGGATGGGGGGCAGCCATGAGATCCCTGGGCTACTCCATGGATGGAAGAAGAAGTGGCAGTGGAAGACATCCTAGCCCCGAGCACAGAGGCCAGCTCTTGTGCTCCTGATGTCCCAAAATTGCAGCCCAAGGTGACACATCCCACAGAACACGTCTGCTCTGCTAACTGCAGAATTACACAATAAAAGGCAAAACCACCAGTGTGTTCTCAGACCACCCCACTCTGGGCAAAATAAATGGATCCTCTATGTGGCTATACTTCTTATTTCTTTTTTTTTTTTTGGGTAAATGGGGGTGATATTGATTCCTGACCAGGCAAACGACTTTGCAGTGTAATAGATACATGGCAGACTCTCAGAAGTGACATTAAATGAAATGCAGAAGCACCTCCTCGTAGATATTTATTGCAACAAATATTAAGAGGACCGGAACAATGCAGAAAGAGGAAAAACCTTGTAAATATTGTCAGATACCAAACTGAAATTGTCATCTAGCAGGACACATTAAAAGGACATATGTTTCTATTCAGTGAGAAATTAAGTAATGTGAATCCCCAGCTAGCGGTTTCTTTGAAATACCATTAACTTATTAAGTCGAATTTAGGATGAAACTCAAAACCTTTTGCTGTTTCTAGCACATAGGTGCTACTACTCTGAATGATGCTTGGAAATATGAAGGAAGATTATTGCTAAAAACTTGTCTATGCCCTTTGAGAGGCTTTTCTGTACGCAGAAGGAAATGGGGACAGCTTCATGTATGAGTTTAAAAGTCTCTCTCTTTCTGTAAAATGGGTTATATGTTTGATTAATGGCTTTTCAGTGAATGATTTCTAAGATTCTTTGCTGTGTCTTGTCACAGCACATACACAGCGTGCTAATCTCAGCTTCAGAAATGTATAAACAAGTAATTAAGGAATTTGTGCTTTATTTATTGAACATAAGGCAAAAGAGAGTGCAAAAATTCTTCGTCAGCTAAATTCTGTTTATAATATGATGTGAATCATAAAATCTACACAATTTTTCATTACTTTTAAAAATAATTGTTGGAGCAAGGAAATTATTAAATGGTTTACATAGAAAAGTGATTTAAAGCATATTTCTTTGGTTTCTTTTTGTTTGTTTGTTTTGAGTTTTGCTAGTTAGTTTTGGTGGGTTGTTTTCGTTTGCTTGGGGTTTTTTGGGTGGGTTGAATTTTTTTTTTTTTTTTTATTTTGGGTGACCCTCGTTCAAGATTAAGAATAATAAAAATCAAAAATTGTATACTGAGCTTTGAAATGAATGGCACTGCTGGAACTAAAAATGTTTCTGTCCCAGGTCTGGACTGTTTATCTGGGAATAGGACTCAAGTTTTTCTTTAGATCCTGGTATTCACCATGGAAGGGCAGAAAGGACTTTGATAAACAGTCCGTTCATCATGGCATTGTCTACATTAAATTTGGACTGGTAGTTCTTCACTAGGTTCTCTCATTCTGAAGGGGTATTTTTTTACCTGTTTTGCCATAATTTTGCTACTTCTGAGAAAAAAATACATGAACATAGAGAAGGAAAAGACAAAATGTTATATATTTCTTTATTTTGACAAATCACCCTGGCCTGTGATTATTAAACTGCATCATCAGTCATAAAGTCAAATCACAGAGAGTCATAGAAACACCTTATTAGTGTATATAAGACAAGTTACTACCTGTACATTATTCTTTCAGGCATTCAGTAATTATCATTTGTTAATCTTCTCTATGAACAAAAACTATGAATGCCAACCTTCAACTTTCCTTTTGTGTTTTTCCTGCTAAACACTATTTTTTTCTTTTCCTTGGGGGGAAGAACACAACACAGACTAAACCAAAAGGAAAAAAATATTCAGCGATAAAGGACTTTTTTTTTTTTTTTCCCCCATGGTTTGAAGCAGAGCTTCTTGGACTTCTTATAGTCAATTAAACTTTACCAAACTGAAATATAAGTAGTTGAAGAGAAATTTTGGGTATATGCAATCAAAGATATGGAAGTAGCCCATCAAACTTTGTCTCTTCATCTTTTAGACACACAATTCTGCAAAGATTCACCATGTTTTAGTACAAAAAGCAAAAGACACTTTAGTATCTTTGGATTTATGTTTGGAGTTGCCCCTTCTCTTTCCTTTTCCCCTTCCACCCTGAGTTGCACATTTTAACCTCCCATGGACCATATAAACCACTGGAATAGATGGTGTGCAGATTTTTAGTACAGAAATCTGTCTCAGACCATTGAATTTCATTAGTTTTATTGTGCCATTTTGGTCCTATTTTGCAGGTTTCCTCTGGATGACAAAGAAATGGATTCATTGAAGGAAGGTTAAAGCTTTTAACTTGATTTATCTTACACTGGGCCTATGCTTGCCATAAAAGCAAGGGAAGAGAAACAGTAATTACTTTTCGTAAAGCATATTGCTTAATCAAATGTATATCTGGAAAATGTAAGACTGTCCACGCCATACGACAGGTTCAGCCTTTGTAACCCTGCATCCCCAAAAAGTCTCAGAAAGGACATAAAAACACCTCCTCCTCCAGCCTTCACAGCTCAGTAAAGACAGAACTCGAAATCCTTTCAATAAGAGGAGAAATAATGGCTTTGTAGGAGAAATTAAAACATTATGGAAGCTTTTACTAGCAACTGATTAATGCAACCTGAGAGCCATTGATAAGGCAAAAAAAACCCCAACCAATAACCAACTTTACTCGAACTGATTTGTAGAAAAATTTATCTACTCTTTCATATTGCTGAATAATTCATTGAGAATCACACATATTTTCTAAAACCTAAAAAAAAAAAACAAGTTGGACCACCCAGGCTAGAAAACAATTCCCAGGCTTCTAAAAATTCAGTGAGCTTGGACAAGGAAGTTTCTTGTCTTCTCTGAGATCAGTGTCTAATGAGGCATTACTTTTGCTGTATAGGAAAATACAGAGAGCGACTGGTATTTATACATGCAGGAAAAGAGACTGGTTTCTAGCTGTAGTCCTAGAAATATTGCTAAGCCATCTTTAAAGGGAATAACATTTGAGAGTGAGGTTTGTTGGAGGATGCACTCTATACGTGAAGGACTTGTTATTAATTGATTTAGTCCCAGGTTAGCTGTAAATGCCTAATATGGTGAATCAAAGATGTTAGATTCTGCTCTTATCCAAGCAGGTGAAAGACCTGCTCATTAATTTGGTACTTCAAAAGGCAATTTGGCATTGTTCCTGATATTTGGGAAAGGAGCACTGTGTGCAGTAGTATTTCTAGTGGTAAATAGAGTGTTTTCTTCCTCCTGGTACCCTGTGGAGGAGGACTTTGGAGCAACAGATGCTTCTTGTTCTCTGAGGCTGAAGTAGTCTCCATGGAGCAGTTTAAAAAGTATTTACTGTTTAAGGTGTTTTCTCCCTCCTAGTAGCTTAAGAACACTTAATTGAGTCACTGGGATAGACATTATAAAAGAATTATGTCTGTATTTTCAATGGTGCAGGCTACAATAG
This sequence comes from Callaeas wilsoni, assembly GCA_013398955.1. Classification (NCBI taxonomy): domain Eukaryota; kingdom Metazoa; phylum Chordata; class Aves; order Passeriformes; family Callaeidae; genus Callaeas; species Callaeas wilsoni. The sequence goes on from VWPU01009112.1 coordinate 9,579, forward strand.
AAAATAATCTTAGTGACAAAACACTGTTATTACTTTCTTTAAATGCTTTACAGAAGCACTATAAGTTGTTTTTCTGCTTCTTATTGAACAGAGAGAAGCTATGGCAGTCTCTTCCAGCTTTAGCTTGCCATTTCTTCCTATTTGGGTGATAATATTTGGATAATTAGAAGTAAATTATTGAACCAAGTTCTTTTTAATTAAAAAAAAAAAAAAAGAAAAAGCCTCCCTCTTTTTTTCCCTCTAGACAATATTTAGAAATTAAATATCACAGAGCCCTAGGTTCTTTTGTATACCATCATACAGCTTATGTTATAGATGATTCCTAAGATTTTGTCACCTCAAGTCCTGCAGAAGTTTCCGGTATCAGGGTGCTGCTCTCCAGACATCCCTGTCCTGCATTCTGCTCGCAGGAAGCATTTTAATGATGTGGAACAATTTAATTTTATGGCACTTAATGGTCATTTTATGGCATTTAATGGTGGTACAATTTAAATTTTAATGACAGGTACGATCGCGTTTTGGTTTTCAGGCAGTACTTCCCACTCTGCCCCAGCCAGAAGGAGGCCACTGCAGTTCCCAAACTGAAAGCAGCACAGGAACACTGCACCCTGCCTGGGTATGGGTTGTACATGTCCAAGATAATAAAATAATTGCCGTTATTTTGGGCTAATGGACACTTCAGAAGGATAAATTTGTTCAAACTCAATGGCACACTGATGTTATTACACTGATCTTGGGATCAAAGGGTATCTTCATAGCAAGGGATAGAATTAAGTAGTAAAAGCCATAAAAGCTGTAATGTAAGATTTTTTTGAAGTGGAAAATCTGGTGTGGGTCAGATATCTTTCTTATCATCATTATGACTGCAGAAATTGTGAATCCTCCAAAATCCAGTGAATGGTTCTGCAGAACATTGTTTAAGGACTTCTCTTCCTTTTCACCCTTTCCTATGCCTGCAGAAATAGAGGGTAACCAATAGATGTTAATTACTTTCCCTAGGAAATGTTAATTAGCCATCTGAGTAAGTTCATAGCATGCTAAAACACCTTAAAAAGTGTAAGAGCTTTTTTAAAGCAGATTTTTTACAAAATACACTTTCCTTTGACACTCAGAACAGGATCCAAACTCTCTAAATCGTCATTATGGATAAATACAAAGAAAACAATAATCTTGAATATCTAGACTACTGGGCTCACGCTAAATAGCTGATCTGATTCCATAAAAATATATGATATTCCATAGTTCACTCTGCTTCTTAAGCCAGTTGTAAAGGGATATTTAAAGATAGAGGCTCCCTTCCCTTCCCTTCCCTTCCCTTCCCTTCCCT
>VWPU01009112.1:11358-75922 GCA_013398955.1 Callaeas wilsoni
CCTTCCCTTCCCTTCCCTTCCCTTCCCTTCCCTTCCCCCCCCTTTCTCTTTCTTCCCCTTTCTTTCCCTCTCTTCCCCTTTCCTCCCTTTCCTTTTCCTTTCTTTCCCTTTCTTTCCCTCTGTTTCCCTTTCTCCCCCCCCCCCCCCCCCTGCTTCCCTTTCTTCCTTTTTTTATCTCTTTTTTCCCTTTTTTCCCCTTTTCCATCTCTTATTCTCTCTTATTCTCTTATTATAATTTGCATAACTTACTTTTCTCCAATTCAATTTCCTTCTCTTTCAGTTCTTTCCTTTTCGTTGCAATTTATTAATATTATTTTTACTATTATTTTACTACTTTATTTTATTTCACTCATTAAAATTACCATCCCAACCCATGACTTTTCTTACTTTTACCCTCTTGATCCTCAACAGTCCCTCTTGGATCCCAACAAGGTGCATGAAAGACTTGAGATAATAACAGATCTGACCAGAGTGTGTTAAAACTAAAATTTTATAAACATTTATTGCATTAGCTGAATAGTCACTGGTCACAATGTTGATTTATCTGCTCTCAGAGTTGTTTGTTGCACATCTTCACACCTTGTGTTGTGCTGTGTATGTTTTTTGAAATAAATCAGAATTTCTGCCGTGGTGTTTGCTGTCTCTGGGGGCTGGGTTGGGGTTATCATTTTGCTGTATCACTGGCCTGTGATATGAGAAAATTGCTGGTTGTCAGCCTAATCTGGCGTTTGTGCCCGGCATTGCCATCATCTCTGTGCTTCTGGAACCAACCCTTCAGAAACTGTTAATAATTACACCCTTTGCCTTTTCTCCACAGAGAGCCAATCTATGGGGACAAGGAGGAGAACTTGAACTGTTCTTTCACCTTCCTTTTCTCCTTCATCTCTCCTTTCTCCCCCAGGCTAGTTAAAATAGAGGATTATGAATTTCTGTGTCGTGTTCAAACCCTCATGTCCCTATTGCTATGCCCTTGAGTGTCTGCCAGGCCTTAAGGAGAAAAAAAAAAACCTGTTTAAGAACATCACCCAAGATCTGTCTCAAGGATGGGTAAGTGTGAGGAACAGGGAGTGGGGGATAGTGTGAGAGAGATCCTGCAGCCCTTGGCACCTCCCATGTTATGGAATTTCATTCCCGACCGAGTGAAGTCTGGGAAAAAAAAAGATTAAAAAATCAGAAAAAACTATGCTGTCACTGTGAGAATTCTGCTGCAGGTAAGCCCAGCACCACCTGGCTGCCCCAGGGCCAGAATCAGGGCACCAATGGCCTGGAATTAGAGGGTAAGGCAGCCTAGCAGGTGAGGATAAACCACAACATGGGCAAAGGAAAAGACAGAAACAAAGGCCTAAATCTTGTGGAAAATCAAGTGGACCTAAGTGCTTAAATGGTACTTTTCAGAATTTTCCTTGGGCAGAGGAAAATAACGTTTTATTACAGTATTTCTTTTTTTCTTTCTTTTCCTTCCTTCCTTCCTTCCTTCCTTCCTTCCTTCCTTCCTTCCTTCCTTCCTTCCTTCCTTCCTTCCTTCCTTCCTTCCTTCCTTCCTTCCTTCCTTCCTTCCTTCCTTCCCAGAACCTTCCCTCCCTTCCTCTTTCTCATTACTCAGTGGTAATTAATAATTTTGTTCTAAATGACCAAGCCAGATCTGCCCCTTGCTGGCTGTATAAACCACACTGGAATATTCTCTCTTGTGCCTGACTATGTGATAAGTCAATTTTGTAAACTTTTTGTTGAATTTATGATGGGAGACAGACAACACATGTCCACAGAAAATACTGAAAGACCCAAAAGGACCCGTTGTTAATTGATGGTTATCGGCCAAGCTGCCAGAGAATTTTAAATAAATTGATTAAGCCTTTCCTACACGTGCTTTATTGTGGTATTGTCAATCTCAGCTGCTGATTTGTTTCTGTTTGTTTTTTTTTTCTGAAATCTGACTTTTTAAAGGAAAGTTATTTATAAAGTAAATTTAGAACGAATTTAGCTACTTTTGTAGTGTATAGTCTGTCATGTTTTCTCAGTCAGATTTTGGTCTTGGAGGGGTAAGACAGATTGTGCTGATGTTCCTGGAAGAATAGCTATCAATTGCAGACGTGTATTTAAAGTAAATTATTGAATTTTTTAAAAAAATAGTATACTACTTGAAGAAAAAAGTTTGAATATCCGTTGAATGAAACTGATTTTTGCATGTACACATCCCCTCCTCAGTGAAGAGGTGAAAAATCTAAAAATCAGCATCATCTCTGGAAAACTTAGGCACAGGGGGAGGCTTAGAGATGGATGTGGTTTGAACTTCAAGTCGACCTAAACATACACACCTGTCTTCGTTTTAATTCAACTTATGGGAGAGCAGCTGATTTTTTAATATTTGCAAGTAAGCTCAGAATCAATTACTTAAATGTAATATTGTATTTTTTTTAAGGTAGCCTGAAATGAACTTATGCCATCAGGAAAATCCTACTCCTGCCTTTTTTCCTTTGTAACAGGCAGTGGAATACAACTGTTATTTCAGCAACGTGAAAATCCCAACATATGCTGCTAGTGCCTACTTATTATGTTCCATACTTCGAGGTTTTTTTCATTTCATGAAATTATATCACCGGGAAAAAAAAAAAAAAGTCTTTTTACTTTTTTATTGCTCTTCTTTTGTGCAGTTTTCATTTTCTCAGGGGAGCTGCAAGAACGATCCACATAAATAAAACTCTGCCAACACTGGAAGTTAGTCCCTTGTTTTTGCAGTTATGAAATGAAATAGGAGTTTTAAAAGATATAATTTTAGCATTATCTACATCATCTTGGAAAGACTGTTTCTCAAGATGAAACATGGTTGTATAATGACAGGGCTCAGAATGTGATTTCAAAGATCATGACAGACTGTGACAGGAATTTAAATACTGCAATGACATAAACAATTTTTATGAAAGCATTGGTTATCATCAAATTTGAATAACAGACAACATGAAATTTTCAGATTACATTATAACCCCCTGTTAACTTTAAAAATAAATACTTTCAGAGGATTATCTGAGGCTGAGGAAAACAGAAAAAATGGTCTTTCTCTGGAATAACTGTGATTCTTTAAACTATTAGTGAAATAAATGCCCAAACAGTATTTTAGCTAAAAGTGTTAAATTTTGTGAGAGAACAGTAGGAATCCACTGCCACTGCTTTTATAATGAAGGAACATTTTGGGAAGAAGCACTCATGCCAGTTAAAAAAAAAGTCACTGAAAAATCAAACCCTAATTAAGATCACTGTTCTTTTCTTTCTGCAGTATATACTGAAGCTGTAGGGGCACAGGATCTGATGCCAAATAAGTTAAATTAAGTAACACAAGCAGTTCTGCTCGTAGCAATGCAGATTTGCCTGTGGTGTTCATGGTAAACACATCCCCATTTATGCACAGTCAGGAATCTTTATGACAGAAAATCTTTCATGCTTATTTCTCACTGTTCTGTCTACATTCTTCCTCTTAGCATTTTTATTGAGTCAATAATCAAGAATACTTTCTGTGTGATATACTTCATAATGTTAAAGAGTTTGCTAGCAGGGTCAAGCATCCTATTCCCTATTAAATTAAGCTTGCCTAAGTGAAAGTTTTTGGGTTTTTTTTGCTAGTTACATTATTTAATTATTGTAAATCAATATTTCCAACACTTTTTCCTCGGTAGTCTTTATAGAATCCTTAAGCTTCTTCTTGCTCTGTTTCTTCCATGTATTACCCTTTCTGTCTTGTTTGAGACTAATTCACTTCTGTGGTCTTTGGTTTAAGATTGTGAAACTGCTTGGTTTATAAAATCTGAATTACTGAAAACTTGGTCCTTACGAGTCCATGAGTTGGCTCAGAAAAGTGAATATAACTCATTACATTTTGGAAAAACCCTTCAACAGCTTACAACAAAAGCAAGTTCTGGTAATTATTAAATGTTATATTGGATTAAAATTGTTAATTTTATAAAACTTAAAGGACATTATTGTACTACAAGCATGTTTCCCCCTACAAAAGATTCTCTGGGGAAGAAAATGAGTCAAAACCATCCTAAAAAAAAAAAAAAATCTACTCTACTCTATTTGTCCAGAAAATATAATTAATAGTTAGCAATTTACCACATAGAAACCACTAAATCAGAATGATACTTATCTAAGAGGAAATATCCTTCCTATATTCTCAGAACACAATAATGGTTGTTAAAAAATTATGAAATTAAGAAAAAAAGATTAGGTGCAAGTGGGTTTTGACATAAATTATTTCATATACAGTTGAGTCTCTGTGTGCACTCAAAAATGTGAATAAATGCTTAACTATACAGAAACACAAAAATATATGAAAAAATATAAGGTCACTGGCAGAAATATCAAGATTGTTTTCAAGAGTTTTAAGATGTTTTTAGCAACAAAATTATTTAGAAAGAAAAGATCATTCCAACCACTTTTCACATTCTTAACCTGCAGGGTTAGATGCCAACATTCCCCTTCTTAGCCAAGGGAGAGGAATAGTCCCTCTAAATGATCTGATCTGCTTTAGGTTAGATGATATTTTAGATTAAGGATGAGATGAATTGTTCGCTTTTTCTTGCCATCCACAGAAAAGAAAATCCTTGTGTCCAGCTCACCAGCGGAAATCCAGCAGAGTGACGGGATAGGTCTGATCTGCCAGGTGTTTTCAGATTATTAGCTGCTAAATATATGATGAGAGCTGAAATGAAATAGCTCTGCATATAGACAGAGAGAAGGATGGGTTTAAAGCTCCTGCAACCTGTCAGTGCTCTTACTCTGAGGAGATCTGACTGATGGGCGAGGGCACTTCACGCTCCAGACAGAGAATCACATTATCACCCCGTCTCTGAGTCCCAGGACACAGAATTTTAAGGTAAACGTGACCCATTTTGATTGCTTTTGGATGTCATTCCTCTGTCTGTGACACACCCAGGCAGCCCTAGGATGGAATGGAGGGAGGAAGCCACACTCACAAACAAAACTAGCATGGACAGATGCATGGTGGAAAAGTTCTTTGAAAGCAATCCAAATCAAAGATGTAATATCATCTCTGCCTCAGAAAAACCCTAAAACTTTGCTAAAAGCTCTGCAGGCCTTTAGAAGCAACACTTCCAGGCTACAGGATACTTGGTTAGCTGTGAAGAGCTATTATCATTCACCCTTGGCTTTCTTCTTTAACATCAATAGCTTCAGTTTGATACAGCAAGGCTGATCCTGTGTTTTTACGCATCCTTTCTTCATTTATTCTTGAGAAGTCAAAGCAGATCTTCGCTCATTCCCCTGAGCCCTTTTCCAAGGCACCTGTATCCCTGTGGCAGAGTGGATTCTCCTCACTGGCAAAGTGCCTAAATACTCACTGTTGTGATCTCTAGCTCAGTACTGCATGCCAAAAGCCCTCTGAAAAATCTGTTTTCTCAGTCTCAGGCAAAAGGACTTTCCAAAGCCCATCCCTGGCAGCGAGATTTTGTGATTCACTTTATGGGGCTTTGATGGGATCAAGCCCTGTGCAATAATCTGTAAAACAAACCACAGCCTAGCTCTGCAGTCACTGAGAGTCAGGAGAATTTATGGCTTCCCCAGAGATGTTTAGTATCTCAAAAAACCCAAAAAAACAACCCACACCAAATATAAAACCAGAGTCAAAATGTTCTTTCTTGCTTATATACCCTCTGAAATACAAACATCAGTCTTTCTGAATTGATAGGACTCAACAGATGTTTAATGCATCCTCTTTTGAAATCTTTGGCCAGAATCTTGAAGCAGAAACTCCATCCCTTTAAATTTATATGCATATGAAAATTTATACCTGAAGAAGCAGAAGGAAATGAGAAAGGAAATATGAAACAAATGAAAAAGCACCATGAAACCGACCATCCTGGAGAGGGCAAGGAAATCTGAATGCTGAAAGTTTTCTAAGTAAGCCATTACATCATTGCAGAATTCTTGCTGCTCTTTTAATTAATCAGGCAATCAAAAGCTTGAAGGTAAAATCTGAAAGTCCTTCTTAAATTCCTTTTTCTGGGCTCATCTGTAGCTCCGTCATTCTTTTCTTTGTCTCTAAGATGGAATTGATGGCTCCATCAGATTTCACATTTTAGGTTTCTCTAATTGTTTTAGAATATCCAACCTGAACTTTGTAGATAATTCATTTATTGTCAGAATAATATTTGCTAAATTTATCATCTATCACCTTTACTTGAAAGTTTTGCGTTATACTTTCTTTTTCTGCGTGTCTGTTGAATTAAAACCCTTTGGTTTTAGAAACCTTCCTAACATTTTATTTTTCCTTTTGCAGAGTATTCTTCCATGAAAAATAGCTTATTTTAAATGAATGTAGGATGGCTTGAAATGAAATTAAAAATTAAGTTCCTAATGTGCTCCAGGCATGATCATCCCACCCTCAGAAATCCTCCCTCTGTTCTCCACTCACATATAAATATCCGAATGACAACTTTTCCTCCATTTAATTTAAAAAGAGAACGATTTCACAAGTAGGTCATATACTGATGAGTCTCAGGTCAGCAAAAATTAGTTTTGTACATCTCACTTTACCTGTGATCAGCGGGATATCTTGTCCAGTCAAGGCAAATCAGTTTTGCCTCATCTTTTTCTTCACCTCACCTGCTTCTATCTCCTTTCTGGATGTCTACTCTCACCCCCTTTGCTCAATTGCCCCATGCCTTCCCCTCAGGTGACACAATCCCAATGCATAATAGCATTTCCTAGTGGAAAATGTGCTATTTTTTACCAAAGGTCCACTTATTCCAGGATATTTTTGTTTCCATTATCTATTATTCTTCTGGATTATATTGAGAAAGGTATACTCAGAAGAAATTTTATTGTTCTGTATTTCTATGGTTTGAATATCCAACATATAGGTTCTTTGCCATTTCTGGTATGACACTTTTAAAGTTGGGCTTCAGATTTTTTTGCAAGTTGTTTAAATTCTGGAAAGTAGGACAATTACCGATTTCCTTTGTGGTGTTATTAAAAGCAGGCAAGCCAAAAATATTTTAAGATTTTAACCATAACTATTTACATAAATATACACACGAAGGTTTATAGATCCATTTTCAGATTTTATCCCAATACTCTAAATATTACTAAGTTTCTTTAGAGCTTGTTAATCTTAAAGAAAATAAATATCTCTGAATTATTTGATTGGTAAGTGGCTTTTACTTCTGCAGAAGAAGCCACAGACTGATAACTTGGCTTGAGTCTTTTAAAGAAATAATTATATGCTCCGGATGAATCTTGTACCATATATTATAGGTAAAATTAGCTTTTGCTAGCATTTAAAGTAAATAACCGGAAATGTACTTGAACTTATTTTTATCATTTTGTAAAAATGGGGATTCAAAAAGGCACTAAGACTCAAAGTGTGAATAAGGAATCAGAATTCAGTGCTCACATAACAATGTCTTTGTTAAGTTCTTTGAACTCTGCAAATAAAATTGCAGACTAGATGGTGATGCCTTTTTGATATTCTTTTCCTTTTGTTATTAATGTTTAAAGAACAGTTGATTCCTCCACTTCAGATAATTTGAGTTTATGCCCCCTTTCCCATTCTAAACAGCAACAACTGATATAAAAAAAAAAACTGGAAAAGAATAAATCGAAAACATTTTTCCTTCCCCCCCCCCCCCCGAATATATAAAAATCTCTTGATCATATTCCTGGAAGCAGAATTTATTTCTGTCATTTCACCAAGGGAATCAAGCACCTGTGGAATCCCAGAGTGTGATTCACACATACAAGATAAAAAGTTGCATGGTCAAAAAAAAAAAAGTTTTCAGTTTACTATATATCATTAAAGTGTAGTGGGATTTTGTTTAAGTCAAATTATATTTTTAATTAATTTTTTTCTCCCCTAAGTATCTGTATTAACTTGAAAGCCTTTCCTCCTCAGAATTTCAAAATGATATTACTTTACCGAGTACCAAATGGGAACTGGATCTCTTATGATAAACATCTCTTAGCTGGGACGCTTTCTTAAAGAACTTCCCAATGATCTGCCAAATTCTGACGCTGCTATTGTAAAGTATATTGAAATCTTCCCCCGAAATGAGATTTATAGCACCACTACAGCACAGGAGAGCATCCCCTATGTAGCAAGGCCCTTAAATATGCAAGACTGTCAGAGATGCTCTCATACGTCATTTCCATTCATAATAATTATAAAGGTGATGGTCAGGGAATCAATGCAACAGGGATGGCAGAGGTTCCTTTCTGCTCCTGTAATTTTTTTGTTTTACAGTAAATCCCTGGAGCCCCTTTTAAGTATTTGGAGGTAGAGAAATGTGATAAGAACCAACCAGCTGTGTTATTTTAGGGTAACACCCTTCTCAAGTGCTGATAGCTTGTGAGGTGTCACAATTTTGCATTGCATCCTTCTGTAGGAGTACTTTTCCACCTCCCTTAAAAAGTCACTATTGAATCTCTGACCTCTTTTCACATTTCCGTCACATTTCCGAACTGAACAACAGAAAACATCAGAATATTTTAGTAGATTATTGTATGATCAGATTATTTAATATTTAATTGATCAGTATTATTGTATTTAGCAGATTATTTGTAGATTATTTCTGCCATTTGTGCTGCAAAGCCTGTAACTAACCACTTAGTACCATCTCGGGGTCCTGTGGGGAGGGGGTCAGCGCTGTGTCATGCTCGGGGGGAGGCAGAAATTTGGGGCCTCGGCACTGAGATGTAGATTAACACTGAAAGATGCTGGAATCTGCTTTTCTGGGCAAGACTGGGATAAATGGGTCCACTGTGCTGTGTTGGAGCTCAGCTTAAAAGTGCAGTCTTTAACTTCAATATCACAGAAGGTTTGGGTGGGAAAGGACCTTACAGCTCATCCAGTGCCACCCCTGCCATGGCAGGGACACCTTCCACTGTCCCAGGCTGCTCCAAGCCCTGTTCAGCCTGGCCTTGGACACTGCCAGGGATCCAGGGGCAGCCACAGCTGCTCTGGGCACCCTGTGCCAGGGCCTGCCCATCCTCCCAGGGAACAATTCCTTCCCAATATCCCATCCAGCCCTGCCCTGTGGCAGTGGGAAGCCATTCCCTGGGTGCTGTCCCTCCATCCCTTGGCAATTGTCTCTCTCCATCTTTCCTGCAGCCCCTTCAGGCGCTGGAAGCCACAGTGAGGTCACCCCAAAGCTTCTGGTGTCCAGGCTGAGCAATGCCAGCTCTGGCAGCCTTTCCTCCCAGCAGAGCTGCTCCATCCCTCTGCCCATCCTGGAGCCTCCTCTGGCCTGGCTCCAGCAGCTCCAGCTCCCTCCCGAGCTGGGCCCCGGGGCTGGGGCAGCTCTGCAGGTGGGGTCTCAGCTGAGGGGCAGAGGGGCAGAATCCCCCCTGCCCTGCTGCCCACGCTGGGGCTCAGCCCAGCACAGGGCTTTGGGCTCCCAGCTCTGCCCCACAGCCCCCCAGGGCTCCTCCCGGCCGGGATCCAGCCCGGGCTGCCCTGACCCAGGGGCAGCACCAGCCCCTGGCCTGGTTAAACCTCCTGAGATCCCCTGGGCCACTCCTGGCCATGCCCAGGTCCCTCTGGATGCCATCCCATCATTGGGTGCACACTTGCGAACTGAGCTCTTTTTTTGCTGTGCTGCTGCTTTAGGAAATTTTGGGGAAATTGATGGATGTTAATTTGACAGCTCCTGCATCTCTGTGCTCATAAGAGATTTCAAAATGCTCTTTTCCAGGGGATGACTGATTAAGTAGTAGCACTATGCTACAGAGCTGAAAAGAATTGATTGGCCTGACCAAAACATTTGTTTCTTCATTTAGGTCAAGCCTTTGTTGGAGATTGTGGTATTTTGATTAAGTTTTTCTCATTAATTTTTATTTTTGTAAATCCAAGGTTTCCTGTAGATCCCCAGGCAAAGATGTTAATCACATAAAGACTCCTCAACCCTATAGGGCACCTAAACTGAAATAAAATGTAGATTTGGCCAAATACCAGTGCTATAAGACAGAAAGTGTCTGATATTAAATGTGCCACTGTTCCCAACACCGGATCTCCTCTAGTTCTGAAACAAAACTCTTGGTTGTCTTTGCTGTAAAAGTACAATAAAAATGAACTTAAGCCCATAATTTTGACAGTCTTGATGTTTTTCTTTGAAACTAGTTCATCTGACCGCCCTCCTGCCAAGGTTCTAGGAATGTTCTTTCTTTTATTATGTCAAAGCTAAATTGTGTTCACAATAACTGGCCAAGTTGGTTTTTGCAGCTACTTCTGAAATCAGCAGGATTGCATACTTTTCTTTGAAGGTGATTTTGGCTCTTTATAAGTCATACATGGCTCTTCTGTAATTGTGGGTAATGAAAAGATTTTGAATATGAACAAAACATAAGTAATATAATAAGCCAATTATAAGGAATTTTAAAAGGAAATTCACTAATGGACAAGGGAAGTGCAAGACAAATTTTACCCTGACATTTATTTCAACCTGACATTTATTTCTTTCCCCAAACATGTTTCATAATAACCTCAAATTTTAACAGCAGTGACACCATTCCATTATTTTTTTTCCTTGTAAAATCTAAGAAATGTTTACTAATTTTACAGGTTGACATAAACGAGTGAATTAACAATTTGTAAGAGTTTCACAAAATTAACCAAATCTTAATGTACCATAATAAAATTAGGTTCTGTAAATGTAGCCTGTGAAGTGACTTTTCCCACAAAACGATTAAAATGTATTCACAGAAGCAGTAAATAAGATATTCTGCACATCTTTTTTAGTAGTTTCCCTCAATTATTTCTGAAAGCGACAGTAATGAAAATGAATGACAGCAGTAAAATTGGAATTCTCACCCTAGAGAGCTTTTATCTTATGGAAAATAGTTCAGAGAAAAAATAACCTACGAAATGGGGTTATGCAAACATTGACCAATATGTAAATATAGAATTTAGGTTCCGAGGCCAGTATATTGGAAGAATAAACCATTGCTAATGTATAACAGCAGATAGACCCTACCACTTTGGGTAGATATTTGTCAGCAGTGTCAGCTTCTCCAGAAGGCTCTTACAAATGATTTTGAGGTCAAAAAGAAGAAAAAGAGAAGGTGTGGAAATCTGCCATTAGCCTACTGCTCTTCAAAACCTGCTTAATGCAATTTGTGTTGATGGGTGACTCCAGTTAAGGTGGGTTTGGGAGCTTCTGACTTGTGTCCACGGGTGGTAGCAGTTTTCTGGTTTGATGGTAGCACATTCCCATTCTCCTCAGCTATGTCTGCAAACCTTTGGTAGCCATTCTAATACTTCACAATTGAAGGTGATAACAGCACAAAAACACGTGATGTCCAGCATACATCTGCAGCTTGGTGTGTTATGAAATGTTATTTACCTGGTTCTCAGAATCACAGAATTGCAGAGGTTGGAAATCCCTCCCAGGCCATCGAGTCCAGGCTGTGCCCGATGCCCACCTTGTCCCCAGCCCAGAGCCCTGAGTGCCACCTCCAGCCCTTCCTGGGACACCTCCAGGGCTGGGCACTCCAAACCTCCCTGGGCAGCCCCTGCCAAGGCCTGAGCACCCTTTCCATGGGGAAACTCCTGCTGCTGTCCACCCTGAGCCTCCCCTGGCCCAGCCTGAGGCCGTTCCCTCTCCTCCTGTCCCTGTTCCCTGGGAGCAGAGCCCGAGCCGCCCGGCTGTCCCCTCCTGTCAGGGAGTTGTGCAGAGCCACAAGGTCCCCCCTGAGCCTCCTTTTCTCCAGGCTGCGCCCCGGTCCTAGCTCCCTCGGCCGCTCCTGGGGCTCCAGCCCCTTCCCCGGCTCCATTCCCCTCTCTGGACACGCTCCAGCCCCTCAGTTCCTTGTCCTGAGGGGCCCAGAAGTGGCCACAGCCCTCGAGGTGTGGCCCCAGCAGTGCCCAGCACAGGGACGGTCACTGCCCTGTGGCTGGCACAGCCCAGGGGCCATTGGCCTTCTTGGCCACCTGGGCACCCCTGGGCTCGTGTCCAGCTGCTGCCACCAGCACCCCCAGGGCCTTTCCCAGTTTCCAGCCCCTCTGCCCCAGCCTGGAGCTGCCGGGGGTTTGTGTGACCCAAGGGCAGGACCCAGAACTTGTTGACCCTCACACCACTGGCCTCGGCCCATGGCCCAGCCTGTCCAGGTCCCTCTGTAGAACCTTCCCACCGTGCAGCAGATCAACTCTCCCACCCAACCTGGTGTCATCCACAAGCTCACTGAGGGAGCACTTGATCGCCTATGCCGGTTTGGACACAAATCCAGGAGGAAACAACCCAAAAGGGGCGTCTCACTCTCCCTCTCCTGCCTGCCAGGCAAGCAGGCCTCAGCAGCCCCACCTCCACGGGTTTGGGAACATAATTTCTTGAGCGAAAATGAAAAAAACTATGTATTTAACAAGCAGAGTCCCCCGCTGTCATGGGGGAAAAAAGGATATTGAGACCCCCTCCCCTGTCCCCTAAAAGAGGACTATGGATTTTAGAGTTCTTTCTGTAGGTAAAACCTGCAGTCCTGCGCTGGGCCGGGCTGGGCCAGGCAGGGTCCGACGATCCCCCTGGGAGGGTCCCGCCGAGCAGGTCTGGAGATGGGAGCTGGTCTGGGATGAAAAGCACCCAAAAACAGTCCAAAAAGGAACAGAAGCCACTGAGGCAGATCACAGTCCCTTCTCTGCTGAAAGCCGAAGAAGCTAGAGAGTAAAAGTCCTCTAACCAACAAATGTCAGAATCGGGAGAGAAAAGGATGCAAACATTCTAGTTACAAGGTCAAGTTGGCCGCTTTGAAGAGTTCTCTCGGCTTCTCTCTCCCCCCTTTGCAATTTAAAGGTACACTAGAAATCAAGCAGGCGATGGGGAATACAGTATGGTCATAGAATCACCCCAAGACATCGCCTCATCCAGAGCATCAATAAAGGTATTGAACAGAACGGGGCCCAGTGCTGGGCCCCGGGGAACACCAAAAGTGACCATCCACAAGCTGGATGCAGCACCACTCCCCACCTCTCTCTGGGCCTGGCCATCAGCCAGCGTTTAACCCAGAGAAAAGTGCACCTGCACACACTTATTCCCAATCATAAATTAGTTTTGCACCTCAAGAGTGAAATGGGGATGAACTGATTGCGGGAAAACGTTTTCCAGTCTCTAGCAGTGCAATGGGATATGGTCGATATCAAAGCAGTAGGGCTGTCTCAAAGAGCAGTAGGCTCTGAGAGTGTGAGAGTCTGAGCTTTTGCAGACCAACATCTGCTTTCCGCAGGATAAGACCCTAAGCTTCTTACTTTGGCTGATGATTTAGTGTTTAATCTGTTTTGCTAAGGACCTCTAATATAAACATTAATATTTTATAGTATGATATTCGTTGCAAATAGCCAGAAAGCCCAGGAGCATGCCTGAAATGAAGTCCCTGAAATTTTCTGAATGAGGCAGAAGGCCACATTGGAAGAAATTTTTCATCATTATCGAAAATTCACAAGAATTTTCCCATGCAGGGTCTTTGTGTTGTAATAGATTAACATTTTTATTCTGTTATCAGAAATCTTGAAAGCTTTATAATCTGGGTTTTAATGAATATCTGAAATTAGTTCAGGGGATTTGATAATTTTCTAACGCAGAATGATGCAAAATTCATAATCACAAGGAACATTTTTCTACACTGCTATTTTTTTTTTAACCTTGATGGAAAATGCAAATTCTAGTAATTGGATCACTGGAAAGGTATACAACTCTTTAGTGCAAATGTACAAGTCATATGTGCATGTTTGGAGTAAGAAGGGAAAGTGTGCGCAGCACTTCTAGTAAATGTATTAAATTTGATGGACAATATGGAAACAAAAAAGAAGAAATTGGTTGAGAAGTAATTAAACTTTAAAGGAGAATGATAATCAGAAACTATTTCTGTATTACATTTGGATCAAAAAGTTGGTGGGTCTCAAAGAACTGTTTTGATAAAAGTTTTTGTTTGTTTGTGGGGGATTTTTTGTGTGGGTTTTTGTTTGTTTGTTTTTTTTTTTGTTTGTTTGTTTTTAACTAATGTTTTTGATTTTTATTTAAATACAATCCATTGCCAAGCAATTTTGTTTAACATAAGTTGCATTGAAATGCCAGAATGAAAGGAAGGGAGGATTTTCACATTAAAATTTATGACATTTAAACTTGCAGTTCTGCAAAGGAAGACAGAACTGATGAGGTCACTGGGGTAGAAAGGTTTTTTCAGATATTCAGAAAGTAGAATAACACATTTAATGTAGTATCAATACCACTGAGAAGATGTTCTCTGTGTTGGTTTTATCAGCGCAGAATATCGAGAGCTTATTTCTTTTTCATATTAATTTTAGGTTGGTGTAGCTCAACACTCAAAATTTTCACTTGCAGCAGGCTGTACAATTTTATAGTCTGGCTTTTGCACATGTATAAAACACATGTAAGAACATGGAGCTGGACCCCCATGGATATGAAAGTGTCCAAACAACACAAGCTTGCTGCAGGTGCTGAAACCTGGATGGAGAAAATGCACCACCAAAATCCATTTGAATATTGAAAAGCAATTGGAAGGTACTTTGGGTGGTACTGCTTGGAATTATAAAGCCTGAAAAATAAATTATCCTGGTAAGGAATTTGAGGCTTTTGTGATGAAATACACACTGTTTTTCTAATAACTGAGCTATCTCACTGAACATCAGGAATGCTTTCTGGCCTCAGAATTCCATTTGGCTAATGACTCTCTCACATAGAGTATGACTAAAGCTGTCACTGCAGCAATGATAGCAATACATCAATAAACAACGTTTCCCTGGTTTTGCTGTCTCTTCCAAGTGAAATGAAAACATCAGTAGACTAATCACACTGCTGTTGGGGGAATGAAAATTCACAAAATATATACGGCTCAAAAAAAATCGAAATCTTCCTTAAGTGCAATTTTTTTTTTTTTTTTCATTTGAAAGAAGAGCTTACACCTAAAAAACACAGTTGTGCAAAGCCTGTGACTTTCAAAGGCCAAAAGGACATTGGTAATTTTTGGTGAGAATAGTAAGATTTTCATACCTGATCACACAGACAATTAGGCATTGGTTTATAGAAACCAACATATTGATATCTCAGATCTTCAAAAATATTTTATCCCAAGCTGGACAGTGTAGAGCTCCACCTATTTTTACCAGCTGGGATCTTGCCCAGATTACCTTTCAGCTCTAAAAACTAATAAAACTTTGATATTGAGTCTTTTTTAGTACGTCTCCAAGGACATTTTTGCTTAAGATTAAAAACTGAACTATGTAATAGACACACTATAATTTTCTCTGAATTGCTTCCTATTCAGATTTTAATGAAGGATTTGTTAATTAAATGAGAAGATTTTTTTAAATGTTCTAACACATGTGAAACCTGGATTGCTTAGTAGTGATTACACCTTCACTGACAAATTAAGTTTTCAGTAGATGAGGTGCACACCTTTCATTTTCAGTTAACCATTATTTTTGGGTTTTTTTTGTTTTATTTTTGCAACGTTTCAAGTTACACTTTCCAAAGTTATGGATTATGACTAACAAAGCCAAACTAAAAAATGTATTCTTAATGAACATAATACATGAAAATTTTTTCTACGTAAGAGATTGATGCAGATGACCATGAAAATATATAAATACAGCCTTGACAGTATAAGCTAACAAAAATTTATAGGCACATGACCTTTTTTCACTCTCCAAATATAAGACATTTTAATAATTTCAGAAACTTTATACTTATTTTGTCATGTCCTGGTTATTTCTGTCAACAGGGATGTTCTCTCCAGCTCAGACCTTTGTTATTTCAGTTACTTGCCCCGGGGCTCACCCCATACCATTGGCCTATTTCGTGTGTTCCCAGGAACCCATCCACGAGCTGTTAAAAAGGGATGATGTTGGATTTAGGACTCTGAATAAAGTAGGGCAGATATTGCTGCATTGTAGGCAGAACAGCTGGAAATATGAGGGGGAAAAGAAAAAAGCAAAAAAGGAGAAGGATTTACCTGATCTTACTTATGGCATGCAACTAAAAAATAAGCAATTAAGATGATTGACTGTATTATATGCTAATGAAAGATGATGAAACTGAAGGTGAAATGTTGACTTTTTTTTTTTCAAAGCAGAAAGGGAAAACAATAAAAGGCTTTGTCATAATAGGAAGCATTGTGTTTTAAACAAGCAAAAAATGCTTAAAATTACTTAATTAATTTTTAATGAGATTTTTTTTTAAAAAGGTCCTTCACTGGTACTTTTCCAGTGGATAAAATGCTTAGAGCATGACAAGAAGAGCTTGTGACTGTGTGATTCTCAATGTGAATTAGCAGACACAATGTACTTATTTAATCAAATAAGTACAAATATATATACATAATATATCCAAATAGATATATTAGATATAGATATATTTGGATACCAATAAAACCAGTTTGCAGCTTATCAGTTATTCCTGATGTTAATTTGAGGTTTAGGCCTTACGGGAAGGTCACAAAGGAAGGAAGGAAAAAAGAAAGAAAAAGAGAAAAAAGGAATATAAAAAGGAAAAAAAAAATCACTGAGCTGAATAAAGCTAATTTCTTTCAGACTTTCTCTCTGCATGGGAGATTTGATAGCAAGTACTGCAGTTTAAAAGTCTGAGTAAATGCAAATGAAGGAGAAACTGGGACATCTGGGTATAAAAGTATATTATGTAGTTCCAAGAGGTCCAGTGGCACTTGTGTTGTGTTTAATCAAGTAGAACAAAGTAGATATTAGATCCTTGTAGACTATTTTGCTTAGCATTCCACAAGTTGTATTTAAATCTCAGTGGCCTGAATGCTAATTAATAGAACAAATTAATCTTTTTGACCCAAAGGAAATTTACAAGCATGTTCTTCTCATGCTTACGAGGGTATTTATGTTGACTTTCAATGGCTCTATTGCAAAGACTGAATAAGAGACATGTGGCAGTCCCAAATCCAAATTAGAGGAATCAGGTTTTAATCAGTGAGGCTTTTTAGAATGCGATTGTTAGAGCAGAGCAAGGTTATCCATCAGCTCAGTGCCAAAACAGTCTGACATCTCAGAGGAGATCATTTTCTCAGAAAGAAGCAATTTTTTCCTTCCATAGAAGTTTGTAAATCAATACTTGTTCTCTAAAGGTACCCTGAGGTTTTCCTAATGTGTTTTGTTAATGGGCAACAAGGAAAACAAGATTGCAGTGGATGCCAGATAGGAAAAGGTATCTGAATGAGAAGAAATGGAAAACTCATTTCAATTGTTGAGGTACAAGCTCAGTTGATGAGGGCAACATGGGTGAGAAAGAGAGCTGAAATGTTCCAAGAGAAGTCCTTTGCAGCTGCTGCAGGCTGGGTTGGTGAGGAATTTCAAGGAGCTGTATAAAGCAGATATATTTTCACTTAGAGAAAGGCCTTCAAAGAATACCTTTTGCCTGAGAAAGAAGGGCTGGGTTTAACCTGCGACATTTCTGCAATCTCTTCTATATGCAGCTGCAAGCTCTGCTCCAGTGTTGTCCTGCCTCAGCACTGAGATGTGTGAGGCCACTTCTCCGACAGCTCTTTGGGCATGAAAGCTCTCTCAGGCTTCAGGGCTGCAGGCCATAAGTCATCTCCCAAAGCCAGGTGCATGGAGTCGTGAATATCCTTCCGCTTCCATCCATGCTCTGATTTAAATCAATTGGTTTGGTCATGCCCTCAATTTGCAGGATTTTCAGCTGTGGAGGGCTGTCACATGACAACTGCAGAAGGTTTAACTTCCTTCCTGGCATTATTCTGTTGTGAAACACAGAGCAGTTTTATCTCAGCACCGTGTGGCATTCTGTCCTCAACTTTGCATGCAAACTCACTGGTGCAGGCATGCTGCCCTGTTGTCCTCATTTATTTTGTTGGGATCAGCAAGTCAAAAATTTGTCACTTCAGCTTGGATGTCAGGAGAGACTGAGAAAATTCTGACATACACAGCCAAGCCATCTTTTCAGCACAAAAATCTACATTTCCCACTGGAAAACAGAATACTAATCAGTGCTGAAGACCTCAACCAAGACTTATCAACCATCAAGGCCCTCAGTCACTGAGACCCAGAGCTTGGTAGTGTTTATTCAGCCAGGTAAAGTTTATTATTATAAGGTTTATTTTTATTTTCTCAGAAATCTTGCAGTCTCTTTTGGTCTAAATAGAGGAGATTTTGGGATGGTGAGTGTCCATAACTGTGTCACAGACACACATTGCCTGCCCTGAGGAGGAGTGTAGCATAGAAAAGAAACAGCCTTCCTGAGGAGTCTTCAGGTGCAAGTCTAAGATGTCAAGGGTTTTCATTCACATCAGCGAAAGCAAAATCAGAAACACAGCTCAAGGCAACCTGTACAGTGTGACCCAGAAGAAAATAGATAAGAACCATATTTTATTTTGTGGTTTTCTGCTAGAATCATACTTGTATGTAATTTATTTTTAGCTATTGAAAAACATTCTCTGTGGGCTGTTTACAGGTGGAAAAAAAATGCAATTTTTTTTTTCCCCTAAGGCTGACAAAAAACGGAGTTCTGAATTTTCGCCCTCATGAAGAAATCATACCCAAAAGATTTTGTCATGGAAAAAAACCAACAAAAACAACAAACCAAACCAACTAACCAATAAAGAAAAACAACCAGACTCAAAAAACACACACAACAAAAAAAGCAGCTGGCATTTGCCGTAGTCATACTTCTACAACCATGTTAGCCTCCCTGCTCTAACCTGTGTACACATAGTATACTAGATGTGGCCTCTCCTTTTTTTTCTCAAAATAGGTGACTCTTCTGAGTAGTGCGTATATTCTAACTGAGCAGGATATTGGGCCAATGGACCTCCTGAAACTCCAAACAGAGTGCTGTGTCATTAAAACATTGCTTTCTTCCATTTTGTTTGTCTACAAGGCATGAAATATTGATGGGGTTATTTTTCTTTCACCTGTAAGAATCAAGTAAGATCAGAGAATCACGGAATCCCAGAATGGTTTGGGTTGGAAGGGACCTTAAATCCCACCCAGCCCCACCCCCTGCCATGCTCAGGGACACCTCCCACTGTCCCAGGCTGCTCCAAGCCCCAATGTCCAGCCTGGCCTTGGATGCTGCCAGGGATCCAGGGGCAGCCACAGCTGCTCTGGGCACCCTGTGCCAGGGCCTCCCCACCCTCCCAGGGAACAATTCCTTCCCAATATCCCATCCAGCCCTGCCCTGTGGCAGTGGGAAGCCATTCCCTGGGTGCTGTCCCTCCATCCCTTGGCAATTGTCTCTCTCCATCTTTCCTGCAACTCCTTCAGGCGCTGGAAGCCACAGTGAGGTCACCCCAAAGCTTCTCGTGTCCAGGCTGAACAATCCCAATTCTCCCAGACTTTCCTCATATCCCAACATTATTTAACCCACTATTTTCCACGGAACCTCTATCTCTAGAAACAGAATCTGCTGGTAACTCATAAAAAACCACACCACTCAGCAGCCAGGGCACAAGAGCAGTCATTCATGGTACAGACCCCTCAGCCAAGATAGCAATTTTTCAAGGCATTTTTATCAGTATTACTATCTGGATGCTCTGCCCTAACAGAATGCAGCAGAATAATTAAACTGAACAGACTGCCAAAGCACATGTTAATTAACTTTGGTTAACTTCTTCCAGTATTAACTGTGAGAGTGACACCATTTGAAATAATTAGGCATCAGAGACCTCTAAAAGTACATCAACTTGTTCATTTTCTAATGCTTTGCCCTTGCTGAACGCTTGTGGACCTCAGGGACCTGCTTGAATTCTGCTGCTATCACCAGCCTCTCCCAGGCAGGTGTTGTGGTGCTGCATTTCTGCAAAAATCAGGAACCTCAAGTTAGAGTCAAGGCATGAAAATGAAGGACATTGAACTTTACAGGGCACCAGCAGGATGAAAATCTTCATACTACTAATGTAAGCCAGCAGAACAGGCAGATTTCCTCCAATGCAATAACACAACCTCAGACAAGTATAGAACAAAAAAGACTTTTCATTTAAAATTAAATATGCAAGCGGTTCTTCACATATTAATGATCGTCCTCATTATTTTGATTATTGCTCCAAGCCTTGTTCACTAGTCTAATAGAAAACAAAGGGAATTTAGCTAACAGACTTTATAGGTGGTAAGTTTTTCCCTCTGCTGGGGGTATGTTGTGATTTAAGACAGCTGCACCACAGCCGTGGTCGTTGCTTTTCCCACAAACAGAATAGTGACCTGCCTCTCTTTCCTGGTCATATAAAAAGTATTTACCTTTCAGAACTCTTCTGAGAGCACTGTTGAATCTCTTGAAAAAGAGGGGAAAACCCCTGCTAATAATCAACAACTGCAGACAGAACAGTTCTAAGAAACCATAATTAAGGTATGCATAAAAAAAACCCAAAAAGCAAAACCAAAAACCCCCAAACACTTCGGTATCCCTTTCTTTAGGTTTCAGGATAGCAATTCTTTTCAAAGCATCACCATTTGCCTATAAATTTGTGCAAGCTTGGCCTGCAGCATCTTAGTGGCATTCTGCAAGTTATCACATAGCATAACTCTTCTCCACGCCCAAACCACCAATTCAAGAGACTAAAAGCTTCCCCAACCACTCATCTTTCTTCTAACATTTGCACAGCCACCTACTCCAAATCATCGCCCTGAGCCCAGAGGAAACGTGCAGCACTGCATGGTGCCTCAGCTTTTGAATATGGGGAGCAACATTCTGTTTTGCTGCTAAATTTTTACAAAGATAGGCTTCTCTGTAAAGAACGCCAAAGATAGGATATCTCTGTCACTAAGTGTAAAAGAATCAACTGAAAGGAAAAAAAAAAAAAACTTCTGTGGTTTGGCAGTGCATTAGTGTGATTTTTTAATCAGTTCTTGTGTATGGCCACAGCCTGAAGCAGATTTCATGCACATTTTGCAGCTTTGGCGGGCACCCCACGTCCAGCCAGGGTCAACCCATCACAGCCCTACAGATAAGTGTAACCTAGGCTAAAAATGGAAAATTTTAAAATAAGCAAAACCTTTATTTTATTTTTTGTCTTCTTGTTCAGTCATAGATATGAAGGGGACTTTTTCAAAATAAAGGTTTACTTATGTACAATCATATTCCAGGGATAATATTACTCTTTTCCTGAAGGTCATGAAAAGTTCTTTTGCTATCTCCTCTGCAAGGACTTACCTTCTTCAATCTGTAAAGTCTGGGGTGCTGCCACTGCCCCAAATACTGCCTCAAATTTTGTAAAATAGAATGAAGCATCAAGCCAACAGGAAAATTGTTTCTTGGATTTAAAAAAAAAACAAAAACAAAACAACCCTTGGGTAATTTCTAAGTCTGGATTTATGACAAAAAAGTCCCTTCAGTGCACTCAAGAAGGCCTTTTTACATTAACATGGGGTGTTTCCATTAACATAGCAACCAATTCTGAATCCTGCAGCCTGCTGAGAGACGGTTTCTGATCTCTGAGCTGACGAGCAAGTGTTCTGTCGTTTTCACAGGTCTCCGGAACGACTTCGGTGAATTAAGCCAGGAATGTCACTGCCTCAGAAACTGTGGCACATTGATAAACAGCAGTGCTGTGGAAAGGACTGCTCTCTTGCAGGGCCGTGCTTTGCTGCTTGCCTGGAAAGCCTTCCCAGGGGTTGTGTTACTCCAGGCCGTGTCTCTCGCACTCCTGCCTGCTCACTCACCTGCACTAGCGGCACAGGTTGAATTAATTTGTCTTGTTCTTCGTTCACAGAATACTCTCATTCACTCCTGAATTCACTGATCTGTGGTTTTCCTCTCCCAGCTCTCATTTTCACCAGTGGTCTGAAGATTTTGTACATTCTGATGGAAATATCTGCTTTTTAAATTACTTACCAGCTAATAAAGCTTGTCCAAAAATCATGTACTTATGCATGGAGAGCTATGTCTTCTTTTTTCATGTTTTAGCAAACCTTGGTTTGTTTTCAAAAGAAATATTATCACAAATACATATTTAGATTTTCTAGCTCATTTTTTTCATTCATTCCACGACTAGAACAAAAAAGAAAGTACTTGGAACACTATGATTTCTAATTTTAATGACTTTTGAAAAAAAGATCTTGAAAGTAATTTAATTTTTAATCATTTAAAATTGCAAAGTTGTAATTTATTTCTACTGAACAAGTCAGGCTTAACATAGAGCTAAACTTTAAAATTATGTATCTGAACCATCAATAACTGTCGTTTCACATATAAAACTATTTAAAGTCTAAGAATACTTGACAATTCCTTGTTGGTAGAAAATTAAAATACTGTATTATCAAATCTCAGTTCCACGGGTATTTTTCACACTGCAATAGGCTGCGTGAAGAATTAAATTGACTAAAACACATTAAAAAAAAATTAACAGAAGGCAGCTATAGAAAAGAAGTGTTTCACTTCAGTCAATCATTTGGTAAAACAAAAATTTTACTTCGTAGAGAATAAAAAAATCTTTTTTAAATCAGTTTTTGCTTGTCCTTTTTTTTTCTTTCATTCACTACAGCTATGGTGGGGAAATGATGGGGAAACAGGAAGAAATATATAGCTCATAGCTCAGATAATTTTACTTTAGATCTACATTTTCTTAAAGTTTTTTGGAAATTTTTGAGTCGAAACTCAAGAAATATTTAATTAAAAATAAAAGTTCTATTTCTTTAATTTGACATATTCCATTTGGGTATTAACAGAGCAGCATATTTTAAGAACACTGTGAAAATTTTGCAGACCAGGAGAATTATGCATGATGGCAAATATATTTTATATCATAAGAATACTTACTCATTTTAGTGGATTACAGCCAATTACATCTGATGTGCTGAAGAGTAATGGCATTTTTTTTCTTAAATTAAAAGTAGAGTTTTATAAACTTCAGCTGAACTGAACCACATCCTTTGTGAAGCCTATATTTTGGCAGTCTAAACTGTTCTGAGTCTTATTTACCTTATCAAACCAGTCAGGTATTAAACCCACGTCAACGAAACATTGTTCTTTGGAATATTCCTTTCCAATTAGGAGAATCCCTCATCCTTAACAAATGAATTTCTTATCTGTATTGCTTTCACGTTATCACAGCTAAGTGCCAAAAGAGGACAGTAATATTTAATGAGAAGTCACATGAGACAAGGAAATAAAATAATGTAGTAAGCAGTGCCAGTTTATCAGCTGCCGTGTACAGACGTGTAGTTCTCCTGAAGCTGAGCTGAGCTGAAGTTTTACTGAACTGGGTTATAGGGATGAGGATTTACATCAATCAAAACTACAGGGTTTGGGGTTTTGTTGGTTGATTGGTTGGCTGGTTGCTTTGGTTTGTTGGGGTTTATTTTGTTTGTTTTAGTTTGGTTTCTTTGTTAGGTTGTTTTTTTTTTTTCCCATTTTGTAGTCTTTCATTCTTATTACAAAAATAATTTCTGATGCACTGTGGATTTTTAAAAATGTTGTTTATGGAATTCAAGATGGCTTTTTTTGTTAAAAGAAAGCTCCACCTGGACATGCTTTCTAAACTCTTGATCTACTAGTTGATTGATATTTTTACCTTAATTTGAAAAAAAATGTAGATTTTTATAAGATTTTAATCTCTCTCCAGAGGTTAAAACATAGTGCTGACCTAAAAAGAGCAATCTCTAATTTGTATCTCATTTCCGTGTAGTAATAGAACTTGGACAATCACATTTCTAAGTTTATAATTAGCTTTAAATACAAAGCAAAAGTGTACCATAAGAAAAAGTAAGTTAACATCCTCAAAAAACATTGTATAATATCTGTGTGAAGAGATTAAAAATAAGTCAGTGAGATGTATGGATGCAGGAGTGTAGTCTATGTGCTTCTCCATTGTACAGCAAATGAAAGCCTTTAATTAATGATTGTGATGTGTGTCAGGTCTGGAAAAGCCGTAACTTCCTACATTTTACTGATTTAATTTCTTATCATTCCAGGTATTAAAGCATTCCAGGGAAGTGGGATTGACATACAAGACAAATTACCTTGAAAAGGATGAGAATTCAAAATCCAGTGGAGATTGGGGCACCAATTGGCCCCATTTTCCTGCAAAATATTTGGTCATATATGACTTTATTCTGCATGTATACTCATATTTTTTGTGTACAAAGATAGAAGAAGCTTTTTACTTCTTCTAATTGGAGAAATGGGTGGGACCATCCAAAATTTATTAAAATATGAGAGCACTCTCTTTGTATGAAATGCAAAATGACAGCAATGATAGCAAAAGTTAGCATACCTTAATGTCTTGAAAGATATTATCAAGTACTTTTTTTTAAAGCTACAAAAACGTAGATTGGAAATAAAATACAATTTTATGAACAAGAGCAGAAATAATAAGATTTTCCAAGGATGAAGTGAGATCTTGTAATATTTAAAACAGGAATAGATATCTTCCCCACTGAAAAGACCTGCGCAATTCAAATTATTTCCCAGAGTCGATGGGTTAATTCTTAAAATCACAGAATTATTGATGTTAGAAGAGATATCTCCAGATGTTTAGTTCAACTTCCCTGTTAAAAAAGAGTCAGCTAGGGCACATTGTCCATTACTCTGGTCTCCAAGAATGGAGAGTCTCCAAACTCTACAAACTTCTGTATTTGAACACTCTCAAAGTAAATTTCTTATACTTAAGTAGAAATTCTTACATTTCCATTTGTGCCCATTGCCTCTTTTTTGTCTTCTTTTTTACCCAATCACACCGTTAGGTATTTCATGCTTTGAAATATTTGATTATGAGATAAATCAAGCTGAAATTTTAGGCTGCTATTTATGGGGAATTCTGAAAATAATTTGATTCCAAGTTCAACCAAGAAGGAAAATAACAAAATCCTCTTGCAAATGGAATTCTAGACATCTAAGTCTAGATGAGTATTGTGCTATGAGCACTGAGTATTGTGCTAAAAAACATTGTAATTTGGTAAATACAAGTTTTTACACAGGGAACACCTAGAACTGAGGGCTAAGTGATGTACAACTACATCTTGATTTTCTGTCCAAAGTATTGCTTCCTTCTTCTGTATATAGGAGATTAATAATATCCTGAATTTTCCATTTACTTCCTGTCAGAGTTCAGAGTATTTAGATGCAATTTTGGAAAGTGGATAACAAAACAGGCATGTTGTCCTTCTGAAGCTGGGCTTCACATAAGCTACAAAGAACCCAAATATCATGGAATCCCATAGTCACAGAATCACATAATCATAGACTCACATAACCTCAGAATGGTTTGGGTTGGATGGGACCTTAAAGATCACCCAGCGTCACCTCCTGCCATGGCAGGGACACCTTCCACTGTCCCAGGCTGCTCCAAGCCCCATCCAACCTGGCCTTGGGCACTGCCAGGGATGGGGCATACATGAATTACCTTCTTTGAACACTGGGAAGACCAACACCCATTTTATGCAGTCTTTGAGAACAAATCCTAGAGCACCCCCGCCTATAATAATTTTGGTAAGAAAATTTAAACGTTATTTTTTGGGCTAATGAGAATGGTTACTAAATTATCATAGAGTCATAAATCAGTGTTCCTTGCACTGGATTTAAGGTCCAGAATGAGAGGCTTAGGACAGTTATCAGATATCCAAAGCCAGAAAAAAAAAATGTCCTTTAACGAAAATATTAATTAATATCAACAGTAAAATGGAAGGACCTTTTTATGTTGCTTGCCATGATCTGAGTCTTTCCAGAGCCACTTCTTTCTACGATATTGTTTCTCTTCATATGAGCATGAGCACATTCCTTTTACCTTCTAGTGAGTCACTGCACTTACTTTTCTATAACCAATTTCTAGTCATACACAGGTTCTAAAGTAATAATCTGAAATGCCTTTCTCTATCAATTCTGCTTCTGCTTATCCAGACAGCAAGATTAGGTTTCAGTTGAGACACAGAGTTGTGGTGCAAATGGCATTTTGGGAAAAGGCATTAGCTCCCAACGTTTCAGAACTGTGTGAATGAAAATATCTATTTTGTTATTAGGAAAAAGACTGAAGCAAAGCTGTACCACTTCAGATGGTAATCAAGGGGAATTAATTACGCCTGGTTATATGTGAGATCTGGGGATTATTATCAAGTTATTTTAAAGTCTGCTTTAGTAATCACAGCATGTCATGATACATGTCTTTTACGCTTTTTTATCAACTAGAACTGTAATGTAAAACAGGCTTTTTTTTTTAAGCAGTAAAATTTAATTCTGAGTTGAGTCTAGTGTTCTGTATTCCAGTGTCAACATTCTGATGGAAAAAGAAACATCTGTTGTAACTACTTACATAGTTCTCATAAATGAGAGCCAAAATCATGATTTTATATATCAGAACTCAAACAAAAAAGAGAAAAGAACTGCAGTTATGGAAAAAATCAAGGTATTGCAATTCAGTTTTAAAGTTCCAACTCTTCAAAAACACCTATAAGAAAATCATTCCCTGTAATGTAGAGGACTGAAGATGAAGAGGAGAGAGTTCGGGAAGGAAAGGTGTGCAGAATACAGACACAAACCCGTATTGGAGCACAAATCTGATGAGGAGCAGCTGAGGGAGCTGGGAGGGCTCAGCCTGGAGAAAAGGAGGCTTGAGGAGACCTCTCCACAGCTCCCTGACAGGAGGTCAGGCTCTGCTCCCAAGGAACAAGGGACAGGACAACAGGAAATGACCTCAAGTTGTGCTAGGTGAGGTTTAGATGGGACATCAAGGAAAATTTCTTCCCTGAAAGTGTGGTCAGACATTGGCACAGGCTGCCCAAGGAAGTGGTTGAGTCTCTGGAGATATTTAGAAGATCTCTAGGCATGGTTCTTGGAGATGTAGCTTAGTGATGGATTTGACAGTGCTGGGGGAATGGTTCAACTTTATGATTTTAAAGGGCTCTTTGAACCTTAATGATTCCAGTATTCTATAATACCAGGGAATATTCCTCAACATACACTTATCCTCACTTTTTTCAACTCTGCAAACCCTGATTCTCAGGTGGGAAATCAGAGCCCACACGGGCTCAGTTACCCGTGTCACTGCACAGATCTAACACACTGCATACCGTGGAAAAATCTCCAGCCAGAGCTCTGTGATAAACGAGAGTTTAATTCCATTAGAGTAAAACATTTTCGCTGTACTGTTCTGAAGGATTACACGGTTAGTTTCTTTTTTCACAGCGTGAGGGAAAAAGTCACCTCAAGGAAGAAGGAGGTTATGCAGTAGGAAGTAGCAGTGGAAGGTCGGGATACTTCCTCCTCCTCCACTGTACGGAATTTTACGCATCAGGTGGCGGCAGAGATGAAGCTTTACACACACGAGGTACACCCGTAAGACACGATATTTAAATATTCGCCTGTGCACACAGGATCTGGTTGTCACCTCTCTTCTGCACATTTGAGAGAGGTGTAGGGAGATGAAAGGATGTGCTGGCAGCGCTGATGAATCGTGCCAGCTTTGCAGGGCTGCTGCTCTGACCGGGGAGGCGCGAGGAGGGCTGACAGATCTGCTCACTCGCCCGCGCTCCCCTGCCGAATTCATTCCTAACACGAACAGGGAAAGATGAAGCAAGGCCGTTCACAAGGAGACTCCTGGAGGTGCACCATGAAATACGTCCTAATGGCTTTGGTCCTCTGCTGGCTCTCTGCACCCCACAGAAGTCAAGGGGGAGCCACTGATCATCCCACACCTGCCCGCCGATTCGTGTTCTGCGCTGTATTTCATTGCTGGGATTGTGGTTGGGGTGAATAAAACTTCTGCTGAGCATAAGCCGGATAAAGAGAGAGTGGGTCAAGTGCTAGCACAGGATCTGGAGGTCCTGCCTGAGCTCCCTGATCCTATCACAACTTTTGATACTGAGCAAACTGATCGATAATCAGGTCTTCGGGGGAATTTCAGGGTAAGAGTTTAGGAGGTTTTCCTCCACAACATGCAGGGGAGTTAGATGCTTCAAGGTGGATATCATAAAAACCAGGCTGCAATGTAGAACTGCCCTAGAGAGTAAAAAATATTAAAATTGCAGAGGAAATGAATAATTTAAAACTCCAGTTGCCTCCAAAGTTTGAGTTATCCTTCCTATTTGAGATGGGTGAGCTTGAAACTTTTCTTAAGTATTCTTTTATTTTAGAACAGAGAGAAAGATCGTCCCCTTTCCCGAAGGTCAGCAAAAAAAATCAGCACCTTTCTGCAGAGAGGTGGAGAGGTGAGAGCAGCCCACCACCCCCTGGGTCAGACACATCCTGTTTCCTTTTCTACCTGAAGGGTTCAAACCCCCACATCTCCTAGACTGTACCCAGCACATCACAAGCTAATCCACGTTAGAGGAATGGGAATTTATTATATTTTA
This sequence comes from Callaeas wilsoni, assembly GCA_013398955.1. Taxonomy (NCBI): domain Eukaryota; kingdom Metazoa; phylum Chordata; class Aves; order Passeriformes; family Callaeidae; genus Callaeas; species Callaeas wilsoni. Next base: position 39,623 of record VWPU01009112.1, read on the forward strand.
TTAATATAAAGGACAGGATTTTGTGTCACTGTAGTTCAAATTGCCAAGGGAGGCGTGGTGGAAGGCAGCCTGAGCAGCCTCTCCTTGGCCTCACAGAGCTGAATGTTCCTCCCAGAGCTATCAAATATGAGTGGGCCTCAGGGGGTGTGACAAGGAAATCGGAGGAGCCCCGGTGGAAGTGGCTGCTTTCTGAACTCAAATACCTCAAGAATTGCTCATGATGTAGTCTTATTATTAAATTTGCTAAACCTGTTTTTTTAATGAATAGTGGGCTTTCAGAGAGTTATTTTCCACTACGTAATTCCTAATAACTGAAACCCGTTTGGAGAGTTTGCTACCCCATCCTACAATTTAGAAGTTTTCTTCAGGAAAAGGGAAATTTCTGCAACTTGATTGATAACTTGAGATGAACAATTTCGTGTAAGGGTTGTAGGGCTTGATTACTTCTGAACTAGATGTCCTGATGGATGAAAGTGATGAAGGAAAACACCATTCTGCTCCTTATCTCACAGTGTCCAAATTTTGGGTAAGGTCAGCTGTACAGGCTCCTGCAGAGAACAGGGTCTGCAGCCTTTATTCCACCTGATATTAATAAGATATCAATCAATAGAAAACCCTGCTGGAGCAGAAGAAACTGGAGATTACATGTATTTTTCTCTCTGATGGAAATGATGTTGAAAGAGCATCCAGTGTTTTAAGACAAACACATGGGTCCTGTGTGTAGCCTTAAGTTGCCTTGCCAAATCAAAACTTTAAACCAGCAATGGAAAAAAAAAAAAAAAAAAAAGATAAAACCAAACATCAAAGAATTTTACTCAACATGAGTTAAATTGCACATTTGATAGTCAATTTCATTTTTTAGCGTGAGGAAAATACCTTTTCTTTCCTTTCAAAACATTATTCCTCACACTACAGGACTATAAAAATGGAATTTGCTTCTATCTGGTTGTATTTTTGGGGTTTTTTTTCAGAATTTTCAAACTCACCCAGTGCAGTGAAGAATTCAAAATTTGAAATTTGAGAAATCTTGCTTGTTTTAACTGGAGTTGAATGTTAGAATCTAGAGGTTGTCTAGCCCAGCCCCAAATGTCAGTAATTCTCTTCTACGGAAGTAAAGGGTGTATTTCTATAGAAGTCACTTGCTGGCATGAAAAATTAAGCAAGAATTCTATACTTGCAGAACTTTTAGGGCAACTTCTGGTCCTGAAATAAGTTTGCTACTTACAGGACTTGACCTGGGTATTATTTTCAATTTTAAACTCCAGTTTTAGGAATTCGCTGTGGTAGCAGGAGTGTGTCCACATGGTAGTGCCTGTCTGACACTGGAATGGAGACTGACCCTCTTGTCAACTGGGAATTTTGTTACAATTAAAAATTAAGAGAAAAAAAACCCCAAACCAACAAAACAACAGCAATTACAACAAAAAACAGAGGCAGATCTATTTTCAGCACATACATCTGTGGAATTTCTCTGCAAATTTGCTCAGAATCATGTCCCATTATACATATTTGTTAAAAGAGATGTTTTGATAGATTTCACACTCTTTTTTTGTTGGTTTGTTGTTTTTTTTTTTTCAAGATATAAATGCATTTATCTAATTTGTATGTTACAAAAAGATGTCCACTCTCTGACTTGTCAGAGCAGAGGAAAGTGCAGCCCTTTTCCCCTTCTTCTCTTTCTTTTCTGCAGTACTAATAAAAGCCAAAACCATAAATGTGGAGGGGAATTATTGGCTGGAGAAAGTCCAATTTCACACCTCTATCTCCTCCTATTTTTATGAGACTGGAAAGCTAAATTTATATATTTTTGTTCCTGGTAGAAGGTATGAGAAAAAAATAACAGAAAAGTAAAAGATAATTGAAATGTCAATTAGGTTTGAAATACATGTAGAACACATCCAGGTAAAGATGATGATACACCTTATACATGACTGAGTTGAGTATATGTAATACAAACCTTAACATTTCGGGTCAAAACTCTTTGAGGCAGAATTTTGAGAGGGTTTCTACTCAGGGATGTATGAATCCCGTTCTAATTCCCCAAGTTTTGATCTAATAACCTCAATAATAGCAGACAATGAAGCCAGTTATGCCTTATGAGAAATTTAAACTTCTAAGACATTTACAAACCACTTGGGTAATTACTTGTTGAAGCAGAGAAGATGAGTAAAAGAACTGTTACTACAGGAATTCCAAACTAGAGAAGAAACTGAAGTAGGGCTGGCAACTGGGTGCGTTGAAAAGAGAGTGTGTCTGAGGACATCACAAAAAAAAATCACAAGAACTTTAAGTGCAAAGGGCATAATTTTCCTTTTTCATTCAGAGTCTGGCACACAAACTGGAGTTTTCATAACTAAACTGTGTAGTGGCACAAAACTGGGAGGAACTATCCATGAAGGAAGGATTGCAAAGTTGTACAGGCAGAGTTTGAGACGAGGGAAATAAAATGGAATGGTATTTAGTAATAGGAGGTAAAATGACTGCATGTATCATGTACTTGGATGTCAACAGGAGATGTTTTCCCACGGAATGAAGGATTATATTAGGAACAGTAAAACAAACAAGCATGTGATTTCTAGCTGACCCCAATGTGCAAAAACTACTAATGAATATTTTTTTCAGGCATGTTTTCGTCAGTGACAGTGGCACTGCTTGGAAAAACCCTAAAACTTTAACCAGGTGACTGAATTGTTTATGACCACGTTTGCTTAAATTATTCATTCCAAGAATTTTGTCCTATGAAATACAGTCTTTTATCTTACAGATACCGTCAATTATATTTCACCGACTTCTAGGGTAAGTATATTTTTTCTAAAAATATACTACATGTAAAGCATCTTCTTATTTTATATGACACATAGTAGGATGACTGTGAAAAGGCCGAGTTGGAGCTTGAGCACATTTCTTTTTGCATAAAGTCTCTGGAAGCACAAATAATGATCACAGGCGGTCTCTGGGAGAAGGGGGAAAAAAAAATAAACAAAGAACTTGATCAAAGCTCCAAATCTTTTTCAGGTGACAAATAGTGCCTACTCAAGAGGCAGACTGTCTGCTCTAAGTGTAATATGTTTGCTTTTGCTTCAAGTAGAGGTATGGATACCTAATTCACCTACAAGTAATGCAATGGAATGTAATTTTCAGCTACTAATGAGTCAGCAACTGAAAAGATAATTAGATGGCAAATGGAAATTAATATGTTTCTGTGCTGTTGTGGGATGGATTCCCTAGTGGTCAGCTTTAAAATTGTCTCTGCAGTGAGTTGACCGTGGGTGGACGACACCTGGTGCCCACCAAAGCTCCTCTATCACTCCTCTTCTCATCTGGGCAGGGGAGAGAAAACACAGATCAAGGCTGAGGGTTGAGATAAGGACAGGGAGAGATCACCCAGCAGTTGCTGTCATGGGCAGAGCAGACTGGACTCGGGGAAACCAGTTTGATTCATCACCAACCAGATCAGAGCAGGGTGATGAGAGACAAACCTGAGTCTTCAAACGCCTTTCCCTCACCGCTGCCTTCTTCCCACTCCTGAGTTCTCTTCCTCCCTGCCCTTCTGTGGTGCAGGGTTTTGGGGAATGGGGGTGGTGGTCAGTCCATCCCACGTTGTCCCTGCTGCTCCCTTCTCCTCAGAGGTTGGACTCCTCACCCTCTGACCCTGCCCCACTGTGGGGTCCTTCCCACGGGCTGCAGGTGGGTGTCTGCTCCACCACGGACCTCTTTGGGCTGCAGAGACACACCTGCCTCACCACGGGCTTCCCCACGACCTTCTCTTCTCCTCCATGATCTCTCTCCCACGGAAATTTGGACTCTGGATCCTCAGGTGGGCCACGACTCTCAGTGTGGTCTATTTACTCATCTAGAATTATTAATAAAGAGAAAACTTTTTATAATAATAGGGGTTTCTAGCATCAAAATCTCACATTCAGACCTTTCACTGCATCTGATGGCTAATATACTGACTTTATTCAGTATGTGTATGAAATGTAATGTTTAAAGCAAGTCGCTTGATAAACAGCCCTCAGTTTATAAATATACTTTAAAAAAAAATCATTGAAAAAGAGACTTGTACCTTGCAAAGCACAGTACATTAGTTGTGAGTTTATTAAAATCAAATGGTACAACTTCTGACTTGTAATTAAAACATTCTTTGCAGTGTTAACATACAGGCTGTTTTTTTTCCTCCATTGCCATAAATTATAGTGCTATAAAACAAGGATTAAAATGCCCACAGCTCCCTTTAGAATGTAGCATTACAATTATTCTCCATTACAGCTCTAAAGGAGTGTCAAAATCTTAAATTTACATCTTTATTAAGGTACGTGAAGGAAACAAAGGTGAGGTGGGTGGACCATGACAAACAGAAGGATGTCTTTTGTGCATATCCCAAGACCTAAATGTCAGCCGGTGCTTCTCTGCTCAGCTTGCTCAAGTTTTCTGTAGAATTGGGCTGGAAATCAGTATTTAAGTCAGGCCTAGAACGCCCACAAGATACAAGGTTTATGTTGGTCTCAACTCCAAGATCTTCCAGTCTGGAGGTTATCAGCCATGTGATGGTGACAATGAATGGTGCTGAATTTCAGGCAGGTACAGATCTGGAAACCACAGTATTTCAGCTCAAAGAGAAGCTACAATGTGCTCTGAGTACCCTGAATATCTAAAGGGTAGGAAGTGTGCCTAAAAAGCAGTGAAGATATAAAATTAATATCTGTAGAATTCTTCCGTCTAAAATATAGAGTCAAGTCTGTGAAGAGGAAGTATAAACTCAGATATGCTTTACATTTTTTGCTTCCTGTTTAGACTGTGAATGTGTTCTGACTTCTGTAGTTGTTTAATGATCAAGAAAACAAGAGCCAAATTTAGCTGAGGTACACAGGCTATGCAAAAACTCACAGGCTCTGGAGACTCACTTTAGGTCTACTAAACAGTGCAGCAGCTTCTGTACTGAAACAAGCTTTAGGTAGGCAGTGGCAAATCACACCTTTGTGAATATGGAAAAAAGCCCCCAAAACCACAAAACCTGAGAACTTCGTGTTGGTGGGAAGGCAGAAGGAGAGCCGTGGTAAATTCTGGCACCACTGCTACTGGAAATACGTCAAGAATAAAGAAGTCTGAGTCACATTAAGTAGAGCTCCCACATGTTTGCATAGACACAACATTCAGCAAAGCAGTATATTAACCATAATAAACACAGTGCAGCCAACAGAATAACAAAGATATCTGCTTGATCAGACAGTGGGAGAAAACAATGCAGAGGAAATGCAGAGCACTTGTGTATTCCTGTGATGGGCTACCCGTACCAGTCAGCAATAAAATACATCCGTTTTAATGTATGTGTGTAAATGTGTGTTTCTGAAGAGATATATACACACATGCATGCATACAGCCCCAGTGGTGCTTGTTGCTACAGTTTGAGCCCCTCATACATATTAATGAATTTAGCCTCAAAGTGCCCTCAGGAAGTAGAGAATTCTCATAATCATATAATAAGAAGAAATGTAATACATTGCAGCGTAAAGTAAAGAGCAGGAAAGAATAACGCCACAAAAAATCAGCAGGGGCAACCAGAAAGAAGAATTCCCAGAGAGGCTGAGACTAAAACCAGACATCTTTAAAGTGAGGTAATTGTACTTTAGGAAGCAGCAGACCTCTGAAGAAAGCGGGAAGGGCAATTTTTGACTGTAGGGAATCATTGCCATTATTAATACACTGTGCATAGTCATTTGCATTTCAGGATTGTCCAGTGTGCACAGCTTCAGAGTATTTTCTTCCAAGCACATTGTAAGTTTTAAGTATTGGTAGGAAACAGACGAGTAAATATCTGCAATAATATCAATCTCATACATTGGCTCTTTCACAGCACAAAGGTGCTGTAAATCTGGCAGCTGAGGGTCTTCTCTCCAGAATTTTTCATCGTGCTGTTATACCCTTTCAAAACCTGGACCGTTTACTTGAAAGTCCAATTCCTTTGAAACTTAAGATTGTTTACAAAATTAAAAAAACCCAAACCAGTAATACTTAACATCTTGAGAAATTTTAGCAATACCACAATATATCTAAATTATTTCAGAATTTTTTCTAGGTTTGAGCATTTCTTTGATCATTTTGTGTTCAAAATTCTATTTAATTTATGCCTAGCATGAGGCATTTCTGGTCTCTGCACCCCATTACTCTAACAATAACATGTAAGACACTGCTATTTATATATTCTTCAGCCTGGTTGTCTGTCTAAAAGAACTTGCTAAAAAACCACCCCACTTTTCCATGCTTGTTACAGTCCAATTCTTAAATTTTCAGATGCCATCATCAAGGGCACTATATAAAACTGTAGGTTTATATCCTATATCCATATAGTTTCAGAATTTATGGAGATATTCTTGCATAGATGTTCTGTTCATGTTGTTTATACTTCTCAAAACACAGTTCTTGGTGACATTCCAGTCATTTTACTTCTCTTCCCTCCTCAGCACAGAAAGTGGATTTTCAGGTTTTTCATTGTGACATCATTGTCAAAATCAACAGTAAAAGCAGCTCTAATGATATTTTCACAGAAGCTAATGATTAAGACCTGAATTGGGTTTGGATTGAACCTGTGACTCTTTCAAATGACTTGCTCTTAGCCTCTTGAAATTTCACCCTGCCATATGTTTTTGAGTTGGTTTGGGTTTTTGGAGGATGGGGGAGTTGTTTGGCTTTGGTTTTGGTTGTTGTTTTGGAGTTTGGGGGGTTTTTCTGTTTGTTTGTTTGTTTGGGGTTTTTTTTGTTTAGTTGGTGTTGGTTTTGATTTTGGTTTTGGTTTTGGTTTCAGTTTCGGTTTTGGATTTGCATTTGGATTGGCATTTGCATTGGCATTTGGGTTTGGGTTTGCTTTTTTTTTATTTTTTAATAATCCAATAAAAGTGTATAATTAAATCCCAAATAAAATTCCTCCCGGTGTCAATGTTGTCTAAAGCAGTGGTCCCATTAATTTCTTGCCCCTACAGAGGTCTCCTTCTTGGAGCAAGTGAGCACCAGATCCCACCATGGAACTGGGAGAGGCTGAGCTGTGCATCTACAGCTGGGAAGTTCTCTCTAGGTTCCATGTTCATCCATGGTGAGGCCAAGTGATGGAGGTGATGTTGGGACACGTTAAAAGGGACAGAATCAATACAGAATCATAGAATCTCAAAATATCGTGAGCTGGAAGGACCCACAAGGTCCATCCAGTGCAGCTCCTGGCCCTGCAGACCCCCCAATAATCCCACCCTGGGCATCTCTGGCAGCGTTGTTCCTGGAGCTCTGGCAGCCTCGGGGCCGTGCCCATTCCCTGGGGAGCCTGGGCAGTGCCCAGCACCTCTGGGGGAAGAACTTTTCCTTAATCTCCAACCTAAACCTGCCCTGGCACAACTTCAGGCCATTTCCTGGGGTCCTGCGGTGGTCACAGGGAGCAGAGACCGGAGCTGCCCCTTGGGAGGAGCTGCAGACTGAATACTTGAAAGCATTTGTGACATTTATGCACCTTGAGAAAACAAAAAAAAAGCCTTCAAATTTACAGGCAAACAAAACACATCCACATGTACACAGGACGGTATCCTCTCTGACAGGTAATCATGGTAATTTCTAATTGTATCACTTGAAAAATACCATTGTCTACGTTTCCTGTGTAATTTCAGATGAGGCTATATATTAATTTGTAACACACCTTGTATTCTCCTACTCGAGTTTCAATCAGTCAGATATTGACATTATCTAGAAAAAACCCTCTGTGAGCCAAATTTCTGGGAGACTGGCATTCACCTTGTCACTCGTCATATGCTAAAAGAAATAGAATGAAAACTTTATACCTTGTGAAATAGAGATCGGAGAGAAAAACTGGAAGGACAGAGGTAGTTGTTATTCCAGAGCACTGAGCATCAAGACCATACTTCCTGACATATAATTTACTGTAATTTGCAAGCCTTTTGTATTTCCTACCCATTCTTATTTACACGTGTGCTGAGCAGCAATTTAATTTCTTTCCACCAAACTTTTTATTTTATAGCAATGAAATATGAATTCCTGAATATTATTCTAACAATTTTGGGGTGGGGGAGTAGGGGAGGAATATTTATCAAGGGAGGCAACAAGCAAAGTTCAACTGCTTGCATAAATTAACTTAATGGTATTTATTTTTACCTAAAGAAAGAAATAAAAATTATGAAGACTGGAAATACTGGGATAATGTTCTGATGTGTGAAAATACATGCATCTAATTTTTTATTGGGGAGAATTACTGTAGGGTAACACTGAACTCTGCGGCACCATTGAATCATAGAATCAGAGGGTGGTTTGGGTTTGAAGTGACCTTAAAAATCATCCAGTTCCAGCCCTGCTGTGGGCAGGGGCACCCTCCACTAGAGCACTGGGAACTCCTACCAGTCCATAGGTCAGCAATTCAAAAGTAGCTGAGCTAGTGCCATGCTACCAGGCACTCAAAGGCATTTTTTTAAGTTCTCTTATGCACCAAGTTCTTTGAACTTACATCTGAAGACTGTTTCTGTAGTGGGAAAGACTTTTTAATAGACCTGACTAGTTCAAGGGACAAGGACAGGCACAGAGGGCTTTTGAGGTAGAGAGGTGGTGGCAGCCCCCTGGCAGACCCACCTCCTCCTCCTGGGAAAATAATTTTACATATAATGTGTATAGATATATATATATATCTATGCAAAACACAAATATATCACAACAAAATAAATACAGTAGATATACAAGTAATATAAAACCATATAAATTGATATAAAGCATATTAAAAAATAGATATAAACAAATATGGCAGTAAATCTACAGATTTAAAGACTGTTAAATAAGGAGGTAAAGTGACCACTCAAAGGAAAAATCCTCATTCAACACCCTCCATCTCATCCAACAAAATTCTATACAAGCAAAAAGGCTCTCTTCCCCTTGAAGCTGTGCTGGCCTTTCTCTCCTTCAGCAAGCAGCTTTTCCCCAGTCCTCCCTGACACTTTGCATTTTCATCTTGCTCATACTTGGTGAAATCCAGTTCCTAATTGATTTTTACTCCATTTGGTAAGAAAGAGTCGTGACCCTTTGAACCATGCCTAACCCACAGAAAGGACAGGGCAGAATAACTTAGGCCACCTGGGTATTATTTTTGAAATGGCACTTTATTGTGTGAAATACCCCTGGTTACTTTTAGCAAAATTTTTTCTGTAAAATTCCTTTTTCTGAGGGGATGTAAAATTGACCAATAATTCCAGCTCTTAGCACTGAGCTGTGAAAACGACAAGGGAAGATCGTGGGATCAGAGCTGAGAGGCGTCCTCAGGGGTCAAGGCTGGGATATTGGGAAGGAATTGTGCCCTGGGAGGGTGGGGAGGCCCTGGCACAGGGTGCCCAGAGCAGCTGTGGCTGCCCCTGGATCCCTGGCAGTGCCCAAGGCCAGGTTGGACAGAGCTTGGAGCAGCCTGGGACAGTGGAAGGTGTCCCTGCTATGTCAGGGCATGTAATAAGACGATCTTTACCAATCCAAATAATTCTGTAATAAAAATAAGGTGTTTTTACTACTCCCTTCTATGTCAGCTGTGCAATTACCTCCTTGAAAAAGCCCTTAGAAAATGAGACCTCCAGATCTGTGGGAAACTACCCAAAGGTACAGATTTCTTTGTTCATGTTTGGGAGCATTTTAAGAGAAATTTTGTGTGTGCTCTCTCTTTCTCTATATCTGGAAATGAATTCTTTCTCTTAATTTACATAATTATCAGAAAATGTTCTTGCTCTTAAGATGAAACCTTAGAGAGCTGATGAAAGTGAGGAAGGTGCATTTACAAAACATTCTGGAATTATTCCCTTATACCAGTAATATGTCTGGAGACTCATGCAAAAGTGGTCATTTTGATCCAGAAGAATGGTATCACTGACTTCATATCTCTTTAAGAAAATCAGAGAGCAGATTAGTTCTTAAAAGTGGAGAATATTTATAATATAAATATTGAATATGTACGTTTCTGGAAGTTCTCTTGTTTTATGTTTTATTTTACACCCACACATACATGTAAATATCCATATATAAATTCATATACATCAACATATATAAATATCTATATATACACCTATGAAAGCCCTTCTTTTTATTAAAATCATTTTCCCCTACAAAATTAATATGGATTCACTATATAGTATATAGTGTTAATTAAAAAAACATTGATTTTTTTTTTGAGACAAATTTGAAGATTAAGAGCTTTGGATACCATTTGCTAAAGCATCGCTAAGGTGCTTAATTTACAATAATAATTCTAATAGCTTATTAATATTTAATTTATGCTAAATTTTTTTCAGCACCAATGCTTTCCACAGGTAGAAAACTTAAAACCACAGATATTTAAATCTTGTGCATGTGACCCTGTGTTCTTGCTGTTCCTTGTGCTCTTTTATGAGAGGTTTATTTAGGTTTATGAGATTTGTGAGAAACAAAAAGGAAAATATTAGGGTTTTTTCATGTTGTGGAGAGCTTATCCTGCGTGATATCACCCTTCTTTTTCTTTATAACCAGCCAGTCAGTCACGAGCCATGAGCAGCAGGATTAAGCCTTGTGATTTAACTAAGGAAAAAACATCCAAAAAAAGGCATGTGAGAGCAACAGGAAATATCCCCTCTTCCTTTTTGTTAGATCAGTGTCTCATATACCATATTTTCTCAAAACATATTCTTAGGCAATCCGTTTTTAGACCTCCAGCGAAGAAATTTAACCTCATAATGACTTTTTTCCCATAATGCTGCAATGGTCCTGAACCAGCACTGTGTTTTCCCTGCCTAGGGGGAATCTTGTTTGCTGTCTCCAACCTTTCCTTGCCAAGAACTGGAAATGTCTCCATTAGACTGAATTCTGAAAAAAGTGTGTGAACTTGGCATAGATAAATTCAAGTAAGCTGGTGAACCACACAATCTTAACAGGTTGTGGATGTAAATTTAAGAATGTCTGCAACATGGAATTGAGTTTGTGTAAAGGGTTATGGGAGCAAAAAAATCACTAATGAGCTGTAAATGCAAATCACACTTTCAAAGAGAAATGAAGGAGGACTGTGATGCCTGGCAAGGAGGAGGAAAAGGAGTCATGGTCTGTGTGGAGGAGAAACTTGATACAGAAGTCATCTATGACCAAAAAAAAAGGCAAGAAAAGTCCCATCAAATGCCTCTGGGTGAAGATCACAGGGCTCATTTCCTGCAGGGACCTCCCAGCAGACACTTGGTGCTGACCCCCAAACCAAGATTATAACGCCAACAAAGCCATATTTGCATCATTTAAGCAAATTTTTGGGTCAACAGAATGTGGTCCTTACAGATGACTTCAACTAAAAGCATGTGCTGGAGGTGATGCCTAAGATTTTTAGCTTTCTATATTTTTCATATATTTGTAGTTGTGTAGATTGCTAATTCATGGCTGCAGCTTCTAGCACTTTTCCTATCTTTCTTCCCTACATTTAGGAACAATGAGCTAACTTCATAAACACATTCCTAAATATTGCTTAGTCTTATTTGGGGAAAATGAACTCCATCTCACACACAACAGAACTATTAAAATAAAAAAATGGTCAAAATTTAATGGAAGTATCTCTATTTATTAATAAAGTTGCAGAGTTTCTTGTGGAGAGAATTTGTTGGTTTTTTCCCCCACTTACAGTTCAATACGAACTTACAGGGAAAAAATGGGACATAATAAATTTTGAAGAGGCAAAGATTCTTTGCTGAATGTGGAGGAGATATAATTCCTGCATTTCCAAACTGAAAACCTGAAAAATTCTTAAATAAGCGTGATATTTGAAATCTGTGTTTGTATGTCAAAATATTAACAGAGGAGACAGACCTAATTACTGAATTCCTGACAGCCACTTCCATTTGCTGAGAGCATCACAGCAACTTCCTCTCTGAAAAGATAACATGGATAAATAAATTCTGAAATAATGCAACAGTGTTAGGTCATAAATGCAGGAACCTCTTCAACAGCTGATTTATTGTTATTTATTTTTGAACACCTGAAAGAAAGTCTCTCCGGAAACCTGTATCTCTCCACCTTGCTCTATATGATATTAGTATGAATTACCCATAATAGCATTCATGACCTTAAAATAACACTTTTGATGATGCTATTAAATACAAAAAGTAATTAACAAACTGTCTTGAATCTGTTTAATCTGCATTTATTTAGCACTGTGAGGAGTACACTGCATCTTGGTCTTGTAGGTTGTCCTTAAATTGCTCACTACAAGCATATGATGTCTGGAGCTGTTAACTGCAAATTTTCTACCTTGTGTGATGCTTTCTCCACCCCAGGACTAGATAATAACATTTTAACCTACAGGTGAATGGCAAATAATGGGTATTGTACTATAAGTGCAAGCTGTTGTACAGACAATAATTTATGACATAATTTCTAAGGCCTGAAGGATTTGGGAGAATTTCCATAAGCAGCCCAAGGCAAACTAAAATGTATACATTTAAAGCAAGCTGTGCTTCACATATTTTCAGAATATTAAAAACTATTCTGACAAGTCTGTCTCTCTTGTCACCCCTTAATGACAGCCCATGCTGCCTGGGAGGAGCATATGAACTCCTCCCCACCTCTGACATCTTGTTAAATGGGGCAAAGCTACAAGAAAAGGGTTTGAGGGGAAAAAAGATAATACAGCAAATTGTTAAGAATCTGCATCCTGAGGCAGTCCCTCCCATTCCAGCGGCAGCTGCAGGGGGAGGAAAGGGTCTGTGCATCCATGTACATGATGTTTGGTGACATTCTTACCTGTTCCTCACCCTTTTGAGGGAGTTTCAGTCAGCTCACAGAGGTTCTGTACTGAATAAAGGATTATTCTTGTACCTTCTGTATAAAACAAAGGGGTTTTTGTGGGTTTATGTTGGGGTTTTTTTTTTCCTTTTTTTCATTCTGTCACAACAAATGGGAAAAAAGTGTCTTCTGTTTAGAAATATATAGCTGTGTCAATAATTAGTGATATTTTAATGCACATCAGTAACATAATTGATATTATATCCTCTTTATACAGGAATGAAAGCAGCAAAAAACCCTTCATTTTTTCAGATTTGACTGATAATACAACACATTTATTAGATACATCACCTTTAACACTAATATGACTTGAAAGTTTCAAATAATTTTATTATTTTAGTTTTCCACCTGAGACTTCATAAAAAGATAAAGGTGTTTCACTCCCACTGTCACATATGCAGGCTTTAACTTATCCACAAAATTTTAAATTACTGAATTCGTATAGATAATTATTTCCAACTATTTACTGACATTAGATCTTTATTTAAGAAGAAGATACTCTTATTCTGCATGGGGTCACTAACTCTCTGCAAGAATATTTCTACATTTAGGATAGCAAAAATATATGCATATGAGGGAATTTACTTTTTTTATGGGGAAAATTTTCACTTGATTAGCCACTGTTACTGTCAGTAATAGTTACAAAAAAAGATACTCTGTTATTTTAATATAATCTGTGGCATTGTTCTAAGATTGTATGTTTGAGATGTTTGGGTCAGGGGGGTAAATTAATACAGGGAAAACACAGGTACTCTATAAAACAAACACAGTGATGTTAAAATTTTTGAAATACAAACATGGGAGGGTACAATATCAGCTAAAATCTTAGGAGAATTTGTATTATGTTTGTGATTTAGAAAACCAGAAATACCAAAGGGTGATATTCAAAGTTCTCCCTTTTTCCATTGGTTTAGAGATATACAGATGGGGAAATAATTTTTTTGTTTTTTAATTTTTTTTGGTATACATAGACTTTGCAGCATTTTTGAAGCAGCTGAGGCTTACAGCTGATGAGACATAATGATGCTGGTCAGGCAAGCAAATAGCTGATTATCTAAAAAGCTTTTTAATTTCAATTTGAATCGATTTAGTCACACTTTTGTTACTGACAGATATATGATGATCTGGGCACTCTATTCAAATACCCTTGACTTTTAGCTTGTTAGAAAATATAGTGGCCGTTCTCTGAGCAATGACGGAGAAACTATTCGACCTCTGCAGCTGAAGTGGGTGAGACAAGAACACGAGGCTGCAGTTCAGGAGTGCACAGTTCAATTAAAGAGAATCTATCCGTATTTAACGAAGACGCTGTGAACACCCCCGCTCCAAACTCCTGAAATCCGGCCCCAGCAGCAGAACATGAAATATGTGGGAATCTGGGAACCATTATATCGGTGCTGCTGCAAAATAATTTGCTTAAGTGGTGCTACCCTGACACTTTGTTCTGTCAGTCAAGTGTAACAAATCCGTAATGACAGGCAGTGGGGACAGGGCTTCACTGAATACAGGCATTTCCCCAGCTTGTAAATGACAAAGATCTGCTGTCGTAATAGCAAATGATGTGCATCATCTTGCAGAGATGTTTTAATCAGACCTTTCCCTCTTTTTGCCTGGTTTTGGGAGGGCTAGCTGCTGCTGTGCAATGTGTGAGGGATCACTGGTAGGCCCGTGAACGGAGAGGCCGTGAGGACTAATTTCGTGTCACTCCAGATTAACAGTGCTCATTATGTGGATGTCTTGGGATAATTCTATGACCATACTGTATTCCCCATCGCCTGCTCGATTTCTAGTGTACCTTTAAATTGCAAAGGGATGAGGGAGAAGCCGAGAGAACTCTCCAAAGCGGCCAGCTTGGCCTTGTAACTAGAATGTTTTGCATTCTTTTCTCTCCCCTTCTGACAACATTTGTTGGTTAGAGGACTTGTGCTCTCTAGTCTCTTCGGCTTTCAGCAGAGAAGGGACTGTGATCTGCCTCAGCGGCTTCTTTTCCTTTGTGGACTGTTTTTGGCTCGCTTTTCATCCCAGACCAGCGCCCATCTCCGGACCTGCTCGGCGGGACCCTCCAAGGGGGATCATCGGACCCTGCCTGGCCCAGCCCAGCTCAGGACTGCAGGTTTTACCTACAGAAAGAACGCTAAAATCCATAGTCCTCTTTTAGGGGACAGGGGAGGGGGTTTCAATATCCTTTTTCCCCCGTGGCAGCGGGGGCCTCTGTTTGTTAAATAAATAGGTTTTTTCACTTTCACTCGAGAAATTATTCTCCCGAACCTGTGGAGGAGGTGCTGCTGGGGCCTGCTTGCCTCGCAGGCAGGAGAGAGAGAGAGAGAGAGACGCCCCTCTCGGGTTGTTTCCTCCTGGATTTGTGTCCAAATCGGCACAGTGTACAAATGTAATGAAGCAAAGGCACATTAATGGTTTGAGAGGATCCTCAGCTGTGGTTCAGCAGGGTTGCCTTAAATTTTGGGGAGGCACAGGAGAAGTTTGAGTCTCGCTCCCGTGACCTGTGGCAACCTGCATTTCAAAATCTAGTCATGCCCTTAAAACCAGAAACAAATCGCTATACAAATCGCTTGGTGTGGTAAATCCTGCCACCACCTGTTTCAGCAAGGGTGTCCCAGCACACAGTCAGTGAAGCCACAGTCATGGAGACAACCCTGGCACCACAAATGGAAGAAGGGAAAGGCTTGTTGGTGCTGCCTGAGCAAGAAATCCGAAGCAGTCACTGCAAGGAGTGAACAACCCCATCCATTTTATGGATGCCATTAACTCTGGGTCTCAATCACAGCTGATCTGTTAAATGCAGCTCTCTCTTTTATGACCAAGCAAGCATGGAAACAGGAGAATCAGCCCAGCTCAGAGCATGGTATTCGGAGCATTAAGGTAAAGAATGACATGTCATGAAGTGCTGTGTACTTCAGTGCATAGCTCACTGTACTTGTGATAAATTATGCTGCCCCTTGGGTGACACAAGGCTTGTGAGTGACCCTGGTTCGTTAGAAATGCCAGAAAAAACACACTTTCGTCTCTTTGTCCACTCTGCATTTGCCACCTGCTGCCACAGAGTGGGTCACAGGAATTAACTCTCTGCCCAGCCCCAGCTGGTACATTTCTGCTACTGTGGCCACTGAAACTTCTCACTTTTGCTGAAACATGAAGTCTTTGGGCTGAGGCTAACCAAAAAAATTGGAGTTTGAACCGGAGTGTGCCAATCAATCCTTATTGACATGGCCTTCTTTATATCCGACCACCACGTAGGATTTACTGTTCACTGTTTCACCTTCTTTAATACATGATGAGAGTGGGAGCAGATCATATTTTAATTTTTCAATTTCAAGCATTGGCATTAAAAAAAAAAAAAGCCTCGCCAATCTGATCTGGTTGTTTTATTTATCAAATATTGCTCCACAACGTCTGGCAGCATGCGGATGTATACCTAGATATTTTCAACTCTCAATCATTTAAATTTTACGGAAGATTTTATCCCTAGGAAAACCTGATTACTTGTGGGATGGATGTTTCTCAGAAACAAGGTTGATTAAGCAGAAAAAGCAGCAACTTGCAATCATGCCACTCTCACTACAGACAGAGTAATAATGATTGGAGGTGGCTCTTGTAAATTAGTCTTTATGAGAGACATGATTTCCTTCACCACTGTTACCACAGAAAACCAAAATGACGCTTCCTTCTCACCCTCACTGAGCCTCATGCCTCCAGCAGAGATGCATTATAATTTATTTTTCTTGTAATCTGCAAAATGAATGTGGGGAAGCAGAAGAGTTTGGGACTGTGGAGGAATTGCCTGCTTCTGTTGGTAAATTAATTTTATGATAGCTTGTTGCTCCAGACAGATCTCTTCTTCATGTGCACCGAAGATTAGACTTCAGAACTTTGTCACTGTCTTGTGAAATGTCACTGAACAGATGGTGCTTTCCACTGTTTTCTTGATCAGAACACAATCTGTCAAAGTGCTTACACACATGCTTAACTTAAGCACAGCAGCACTCCCATTTGTGTCAGTCTTGCAATCAATGCTTTATGGATTTTGGCCTTTAAATAATCTTACCAGTCAAGGAAAAGTTACTTTAAAATTTAGGCCTCAGCTGCATTTAAGTTAACTAGAAAACAAGCCTTTGACTGCAAAGCAGCCGTTGTCAAAATCCCTCCTTTGTGAAGATACTTCAGTCTGAGTATCTAAGACTTCAGACGCTCGCAACAGGTGAGTTGCATGAAATGCAAATCAGTGATAATAGCAGTCTCTCCATAAATAACGAAGTTTTTAACAAATACATATATTTATGGTGATTCCATCGTTCCTGGGTAGGCAAGAATGGAGAAGTGTTCTAGCTTTCTGGCTTTTAATTTTGTTTTATTTTTAATAAAAATTATTTCTTATTTTTAATTTCGTTTTTTAAATTTTGCCCCCCATGCTTTAAAGGCTGCACTCTTAAGAAATCTTTTGAAACAAACAGGGGATGGAGCCACAGGACCCATTGTGGACTAGCAATTTCGTGATGTTAAATACAAAGACAATTCTCAGCTGAAACAAGAAAATCAACTCCTAAAATAATGAAGGACACATTTTCTAGCATCTATGCTCACAAGAGACGTGAAAAGAAAATAACTTCACCTCAACCTAACTTTGCCTTAAACCTCAGTCTCATCCTTCTCTTCACCATAATCACTGGGTTAGGTATATCACATTACCTCAGAATTTAGATTATCTTCTCCAACATTGCTTTCCTCTTCTTCAATGTATTATTTTTTTTCTTCCCTCTTGATTACACCACTTGGAAAGGAAAATTGTTAGTGATGAAAAACATGCATTTACAGCAGTAAGAAACAGTCACAGTGTCAGAGTTAACGCAAAAAGGAGAAGTAATGAAGCACTGAAACTATTTTACTTCAGGGCAGAAGATTTATCAGAGTATTTCTTTGCATTGGATGCCAGTTCGTCCATTATAATGTATATATTACGTTCTGGATTGTTTTATTGCACAACGAGATTAGTTTTCTCCTGCCCTGGTGCTGGACAAATCATCATCAAACACCAAATGCACTCAGGGACAAGACATATATTTTAATTTCATATGTGTACAAATTACGTCTGTGATTCTGAAAAAATCAACACAATTCATGTGTTCTGTTCTAGGTCCTTCCACAAGGCTTATTTCATCATAACCACTTAACTGCCATTTTTAATCCTTCATTTCATACTCCCTTATTGTTTTTGCAATCCAGTCTGTTTCCGCACATTTTGAGTACAAGATTTTTGAGGCAAGGAATATTTTTATTACTGTGCTTTCTCATTACAAGCATCGAGTGAGTTGAGCTCGCATTCCTCCAAACAGGTGCAAATGAAATATTGCAGCTGTGAGATTAAATAGCTGCAGGGATTACATGCAGAAAATGTGCAAAAAATGCTGATTCAGTTCCACAAACAGCCCCAAACTGGAATAGCCCAAAATTCTGTAGCTGAGCCCTTATTTCTGAATATGGCACAATGCAGGGTTGTTTTTATTGTACACGTAAAGAGGGCTTAGGACAGGCACTTAGAATAATGGCGTAGGGTTTCAATAAAATACTGATATCTTAGCAATTTCTGCTCATCAGGTCTGATAAACAGTGGATACTGTTTTTTTTCCTGGGAGTAAGGCTGAAACATGTTTAAACAGAATTTCATCCCTGTTCTCATGCCTAGTGATTTTTAATAGCCAAGTGCCTCAGAAGTTTCCTTCTGTTCTTATTTCCTCAAGGTTTTCTGTGCTCTCACTAAATCCTTGAAGAATGCCAGTTGTGCTTTTTCTGTTTGTGTTTTTTAAATTTTCTTGGGGTTTTCCCCCTTTAAAAACAATTTTGACACAACTGTCAAGTGGCTGCTGTGCTCATACAGGAACTACATGTGTGTGAAAATGTAGGCTCCCTAATGTATCCCCACAACTCTGCAGAAAGGAAAAACATATGAAAAAAATGTTCATTTTAGACTAACTGTCTCTAAATTTGGATTGCATGAGGATTTGTCTATCAAAAGAATATGTCTTTATTAAACATTTTTCATCTGCAGTTAATGAAATAATGAAATAAAGAACGAGTTCTGATGATGAATGACCAAGATCTCCTTCAGATCTCTCTGTCCAGTTTCAGTGCACATGCTTTAGGCATGGAAATGTTGAAAGTTTTCACTAAAATGGCTGAAGTAAGTTTACAAATGGACAGAAAGCATGATTTTTCTCTTAAATTTATTATCATCCAAAAAAAAGTGATTACAAGGAACAATCCTTTAGGCGATTAGGCCTCAGATTGTGTAGATTTCACTACTAGCTGTTGTTCTATGTAAGTAGCTGTTGATCTGTTGTTTTTGATTGGAATGAAACCCTCAATTTTTTGGCCTGAATAATCATCTCATTCCTCATCAGAAGAGATTTCCACCAAGTGTCTGAAGAAACACAATTGGTACTACTTAGTCTTCATTTTTTTTCGCATGAGGGAACCATTAATAAGTATTGTGTCTCACTTTTGTACCAGTGAAATTTTAGAAAATTCAACAAATGAATCTTAGTTTGAACTGATGGGGGGTGGGGGGTAGAATCTGCTGACATAAACCTCCACAGATGCAAGCTAATCTTCAAATAGATCAAAATAATATCAAAATAAAGCTATGATTGTACAGATTGCATTTGAAAGGTTGGAAAACTTGTCTCTGAGGTGGTAAAACATGCTTGCAATGAAATCCACATAGGGGGAACTTTCGTATTAAACAGGTGGAAATAAAGCCAGGACACACCACAGATAACAGAAAGAAAGACAAAGCTCCAAAGTTTTACAAATTATGATTACTTCAGTACAACCTGACCAATCAGTAGAAAGAGAAACACTTTTAATGGAAAGTGATCTGAAAGTTGTGCTTTATCTCCAGAGGCAGAGCAGGCCTCTGTCGGGTTTTACTTCCTACCTGTGTTTAATGATATGCTGATGTATTCACAAACGTGCCTGAAGATTTGGCAAGTGATGAGCAGGCATGGCATCAGGACGTTCATGAAGCAAAAGAAAGAAGCTAAATGTTGTTTTCCCGTGATAAAATCACAAGCCACAGCAGATATTTTCAGTTTAAACCTCCCAGGTGGTGCAAAAACTCACTTTTGGGTCTGCACTCGGAACGGGCGGTGGATGATCGGGGGAAGCACTGGCTGGGGAAGGGCGAGCATTGCCTGACAGAGCCTTATGAGTTAATGATAGATTTATCTGCTTTTAAGGAGCACTGGGTTGCCAGGCTCCTTCCCTGAAGAGCCTCGTGCACTCCGAACATGAAAGAAACACCTGAGAGGGGCTGGATCCTGTAGCTGCCTCCACCTGGAGGCAATAAACCCGCTCTGACACGCGTTTCACCCTTCCTTCTCGCTGCCAGTCGACAGAACTACTACATCACAAAGTTGCCATGAGGACATTGCACCATCATTTATGAATAAAATCTCTGTACCAAGCCCCATTTTAGACAGGGTGGCTTAACCCTCCCCGCCTCCAGCTACTATTTTACTTTGTCATCCTTCAGTTTTGCCTGAAATATATTGTTTTGTAGTCAATTATAAATAAAAGCTGCCTTATAAATAATGTTTTACAGCTTATTGCAAGCAATAAACCACAGCGCAGAGTGTTTGGATGCCTTGCAAAAATGAGCTACGACACATTAATATGAAATCTACTTTTCCATTTTCCCGTCCTAAAACTTTACGGGCAGCTCTTTTCTCTCACCCTTCAGATAAACTTAAAGCATCATTTCTGTTTGCTGGTGATTTACCCAGGCACACAGCCATGGTAACACAGCCTTCTAAGTGACAATAAAACACAAATCTGGGCAATAGTGACATTTCCCTGCACAATATCTCTGTTATTTTGGTATTCAATGTACGAGCATAGCACTGATTATAAAATGCATCTTTGCACTTTAACAGCAGGCTGCATTTCTACCATTTGTATGGGGTTTTTTCTTTTTTTTTTCTTTTTTTTTTTTTTCACCCTGTAGAAAATTGATCTGATCATGACCCAAAGGTGCAGCAAAAAATAATGTGCTCGTGAATTATTTCTGAGTGTTTCTAGTGAAAGTCAAATATGCAGGGCGATAATAGATATGGCTCTATGATTTTTCAGCAATATTAAATGCCTGCATTTTTCTTTGATTCACAACTCTTTCGTGATCATAAGAATACCATAGTGTAAGTAATCACAAACCTACTAGAACAACCTTTTCCTTGAATATTTGCAAGGCAATTCTCCTTTGTGTGCTTTCTGGGACCTTTTTTTTTTCTTAAATTTTTTTTTTTCCTAACAGAATGGCTTTAATAGCATCTGTTGAACAGAATATATTTTAGTATAATGTTCTGAGTGAAAAGATTAGGAAACTCACAGGATATTAATTCTGAATTCAGAATTTCAAGGAAAAAAGCAAAAGTCTGGCACAAGACAGAATTAAATCCTCCAAGGACTGAAGGGGAAAAATACCCTTTTTTCTATGATAACGGAGAGTAATTTGCAAATTACCTTCAAATGCAGAGTAATTTGTAGAGATGACTCTGATTAAAATTTTAAATGACTGAGTGAGTTAAAAACTGCCTTGGAAATTAAATCACCTTTATGATATGATATTTTCTTTTCCCCTGTAAGGCATTAATGAATTCACCTGTTCTCCTCTTAAAAAAAAAAAAAAAAGGAATGTTATGATTATTTATCTGTTGGGGTTGTTGGTTTTTTTTAATATTTGTGTCAAATAAAATGACATATGTAGATATATCAAGGTCAGTTCAGCTCTGAAAGTTTCTGCAATTTTGGGAGAGCCACAGCTATAATTATAAGCTTATCCAGTGTCTCTTTTTCACATAGACATGACAATTTGTTACCAGTTTTTCTCCATTACTCTCACATGTCCTGATAAAGAGCTTCAAACTATTTACACATTTTGTGGCTTTGGTTATTTCTTTGTTTGGTATAAAAAAGCCTGAAAACATGTTCAAAAGCTGGATGAACATAAAAAAAAGGCTTCAACAGATTGATCTGAGTCGAAGGTTACTTTTCATGGCATATTGAGCTCTGGAGTTAGCCATCTTATCTTTCCCATTTTTAAGTACTTGTGTTTGGCACAGCAAAACTTTGTCATCGACAATTCAGAGGTTTTCTTCTGATCTTTTTTAAAAATTACTATTCAAGTTTAGAAACATTCTCTCTATTTTGCATTTCAAGACCCATTTTTTTTTTTTCCCAAATTGTTAATTATAGCCAAATAGAAGACAAATGCCCTGTGGGCTCTTCCTGTGATCACCCTATAGTATTATTCCTTCCAGGGGTCAATTCCAGAGGTGGCTACAGGCTCATTTATGTGAACAAATCTATATATCGACCCCTTTAAATTATTATACATTGTAAACCACCAGCCTTTTATTTCTTGTTTCTCTCTCTACTGCTTCTCTCTGCTGAAACAACCCCACATATCTTTAACACCCAGGGTGAAGTTAACAAACCACACTGGTATCTGTTAGTCAGCAGAAACAAATTACGGGATCCCTGCAACATTCCCAGGCATGCCAAGAGAAGTTCAACCCAGACAGCCTGAAAATGCTCAAATTTATTAAGTCCCAGCAAACCACCCTCTGCTCTCTGCTGCTTCTCTCCTCATGGTGACACCAGCTGTCCCCAGAGCCTCGGTGTGTAGGAGGTTCTGCGTGTAGGAGGTAAAACAACCTTTGCCTTCAGAATGCAAAAGCAGAAAACACCTTTTTTTAAATTTTTTTTTTTACATTTTTTTAAATAATAGAGAGCTGAAATGTGGGAGAGGCAAGATAAAACCCCTGGGATGTGCAGGAGGGTCATCTGGAAACTGAATCCCTTCAGTTTTGGTTCTTCCTTTGACTTATCAGCCTTACTGTTGAGCTGGACACAGTTTTCCATTGCACCCAAGGAATAACCTGTTTAATTTAATTTAATTAATTACTTGCAGGGGAATGGGTTGGGTTTCTGTTGTAGGGCAGCCAAAACCTCAGCTCCCACCTTCCCTGTGAGCCCTCCAGCTTGTGGTTTAGCTCTGGCTATCCTGGTAAAAATTCCTTTTCCAGCTCCAGGGAAGTGTGACTTTTCTGTAGTAGGCATATGAAAAGTTGAAATACGGATCCGAAAAGTTAAAAACTTGTGGTGTTTTTTTCCTGGCACTGGACCTGAGGCATGGCTGACGTGGGAGGGGAGGGCACCCAGGACACCCAAGTGTCTTTTCTCACATCCAGAGTGGGTTTGCATAAAGATGGGAGTTGCCGCTCCCATGTCACATCTCTGGGTGTAGCTGCCACTCCCGGGGAAATTCATACCCACAGAAACAGGGGCTTGCCCTCTCAGTTTCCTTCAGAAGCTGACCCATGACACTTTCACTTTTCCACGCAGAAAAGCCTCGATAAACACGTGATGTTTTGCCTCTCTGCGCAGAAACAGCAGCATATGGTAAGCAAGTGTGGGGTTTTAGTTCAATGCAAAGTGAAAATGAAAGTTAAACCTTCTCACAAATCCTCGTGCTGCTTTGACTACGAGATGTACTTAGGGCAGAATCACTTTTCATAAAATCCAAACGTGATGCTGTGAAGATTGGGATTTTCTGTGAGTTTTAGTACATTTCTAGAAGTTAAATTGTAGGTCAAAAAACTTGAAAACAATGGGTTTTTTATTATTTTACGTGTCAAAAGGTTTTTGTTTCCCCCTAAAATGAGAAAAACTGCTCTGCTGTTTTTATTGTGCCATAATTTTATTGCCTTAGGACCACGATAAGATACCCCAGACCAAAGCAACCATATTCTGATACACTTATGTGTCCTGTCTCCTAAACTGAAAATCGAATTTCATTACATAGTCATAAGAGAATTTTTCCATTAGTGGTTGATTTGTGTACTGAAATGAAAGAATGTTCTTCCTCTTAAAAGTATAAAGTAATCACTGTTCAAGGCAGCTGCTCTAATACCACTGTAAAAAGTTATTTAAAATTTGTAATTTATAATTTAAATAATAATAGATTAAAATTTATGTTATGCAGTTTATTTCTAGTCTCAAGAATTTAACTCTTGCTGGAAAATGTTACAGTTTAATGGCAGAGTAAGTTTTTTTTTTTTTCCCAGACATATTCTTTCCTATTAACTCCTTTATATTTCTTTACTTTAAATTTCACTGAAAGTGTTGTTGCTTTCTTGGTACGAACAGAAAGCCCTACCTGACCTTTTGAATACTGCTCATTATTGATGATCAGGGCACAAAGGATTTGTACCAGATTCCTCCAGAATCTCAAAAAAACCCACTTAAAAATGCCTAGTTTGAATTGTAAATATGGATCATGATTGAAAAAGGCTTTGTTTTGCATGATAACATTCCAGCCTTTGCAAGGGCATAATGTTTACAGAAATATTTTATTGGACAATTTTTAAGACAAACTTTCCTGGGTAGGGTATTTTGGAAAAGACATCCTGGCAGACCACAAAGCTAAGAGAAGCAGATGACAACTTTCCACCGCTATAAATTACAGCCATTTGTTTATTTCTGTTTAGCATTTCCACTGCCGGCTGCATACTGATGATGCGAATTGGATGGATGGATGTTGACTAATCTGTAAACACTTTAATTGGCTTCTGAAATGCAACAAAATCGTATGCCAGGGTTTTATCCACAATTAAGTCAAGTTTTTATGAACTTAATTCCTCACTATTGTTTGCTGCCAAAATAAAATTATCAAAGCCTTTTGCTCATTGACATGCTGCGAACAATTACGGGGTTGTTTACGAGCACCAGTTTGGAGTTTTGGGATGAAACAGCCTCTGCTGAAATGTTTGGTTTGCAGCACCACTCTGCATTTCGACAGCATTCTCTTTGAGAAAGAGTCTTAGGTCTGAGCAGAGCAAGTTTATAAGTTTGCTTAATTTTCTGTCGCTTTTGAGAGGCAAGTGTGAAAATCCTCGGGCTGAGGAAACGAAGCAGTTTGGGAGGATCCCTCGTGCAGAATCACAGTGCAGATGCAGACAGTGCCTTTCTCACACTGCTTGGTCTGCACTTGGCAG
This sequence comes from Callaeas wilsoni, assembly GCA_013398955.1. Taxonomy (NCBI): domain Eukaryota; kingdom Metazoa; phylum Chordata; class Aves; order Passeriformes; family Callaeidae; genus Callaeas; species Callaeas wilsoni. The sequence goes on from VWPU01009112.1 coordinate 64,498, forward strand.
CAGCTTTTACCACATCTGCTGCGAGACCAGCAGCAATCTCCATTCTGGTGCATGCTTTTTAGGAGCCTGATTCACTCAGTTACATCTCGGCGAGCTGCAGCGAAATTCACACAATGCCCAACAAGACAAACTCTTAAAATTAAGTTCAGAGAGGCGGGCTCACGGTCAGGGTAATCACATGCTCACTTAGGTATCATATTTAGGTAAAAATAGTGCGTGTGCATTTAATGTGGCATCTCAGGACAACTACAGGAGAACAAGGAGGGGGAAAATCAGCATTACAAGATTAGCATCTGCCCCTTTCAACAACCATCCATCTATCTATCCATCCTTCCATCCATCCATCCATCCAGCCACCCATCCACCCCTCCATCCAACCATCCATCCCTCCATCCCTCCATCCATCCATCCGTCGATCATCCCTCCATCCATCCCTCCGTCCATCCATCCATCCATCCATCCGTCCATCCATCCATCCATCCATCCGTCCATCCATCCATCCATCCATCCGTCCATCCATCCATCCATCCATCCGTCCATCCATCCATCCATCCATCTCTCCTCCAGATTGCTGCTGCCATTTTGCCACATGCTCCTTCCTATTTTCTCTCTGTTTACAAGGCAATCAACTGCATTTTTCGTTATGAAGAGAGTGGATAAAGAATCAAAGGAATTCTATGTTGATTTTGATTTTATTATGAGAAATGTCGTTTGAGTTTTATAATAAATTCTGTTTTACCAGGAACAGTTTTTCTGAAGGATGTTTCTCAAGATATCTCTTAGCTATTGATACTCAGTAACTAACTAAGGGGTGTGAACAAACACACTGAGTTTGCTTCACAAATGTGTCCTACATATAATAATTTAGATTCCCAATCGATTAAATATATTTTAATTCTATTTTGCAGGCTTAATTTAGAATATGTTTATTTTTTGGCAGGAGGAAATATCAGAAATATTATTTAAGTGAAAAAAAAAAGGTATTAATAGCATAGCATCTTTCTTCACATTAGTGGAAAGATTTTCTCTCTTAACATGAGTTTAAGGAAAAAGGGAAAGTGCATATGTAATATTACCTTTATCTGCATTATTTCTGCTTATCTCTTAGGTAAATACAGGGAATTATTTCTACCCAGTGTGGTACTTCTGCTTCTGATGAAATTGACTTACAGCAATTTAAGTTTGCAGTATCTGAAAAAGTCAAACTCTATAAAAGGAAAAGACATTTTACAGGTCTATTGTCCTGATTTGGTGTCTGTCCATATTTATGTATATTTTTCCATCTAATATATTTTTGTGGGGTTTTTTTGTTTGTTTTATTTTGGTTTGGTTTTTGTTTGTTTGGGGTTTTTTTATTGGTTTGGTTTGGGTTTTTTTGTTTGTTCAGTTGTTTTTATTTTTTTTTTTGCTTAGATTTTTTTGCTAGTTTGGTTTGATTTGGTTAGGCTTTTTTTTTGTCTTGAGCTCATTACTCTTACTCTATTCCTGTCTGGAGATTCAGATGTTCCTATAACATCTTGACTAATCCAGTTCCCTGCTAAAATATCTGAGTGAAGACACTGATATTCTAAGGACTAAACAGCAGAAGGTTTTGAATCTTTCAGGTAAAAATGCCTCTCTATTTTTAAACCGGCCAAATTTCTTACAGGAAAAAACATCTTTGAGTTCTTCTAAGTGATTGTAGAATTGTATTATTTCAGCCAGAGCTGTCTCTGTGCCTGCCATGGAGCTTTTCTGTGGAAAAGAAAAAAGGTAGATAATTTTTTAATCCTCCTCATGTCCCTTTTGTACAGGTTTGGATCTTCCTTTCTGCTGGGATATAGGTGAGGATGAATATAAGGCCCCAAACCAAGGGGAAAATGTGTTGAGCTTCCAGTTGCACAGTGAATTGCTACACTTTTCACAGATCACCTAACATTAATAAAATAATACCAGGCCTAAAATTTGAGAATTACTCCATTTCAGCTCAGTGTAATAGCCCCTCTGTGAACAATTCCAGGCTTTTTAGTTCCAAGCATAGCAGATGGGGCCACTGATTTTTCAATCTCTTTTTTTCCTTTTTCCCAAAATCTATAACCTGATTCTTGATTAAAACACATTTTAAACCGTTACAAAACTGCACTTCATTGAGATCTCCACTGTTATTAAGCTCTGTTAGCTGACAGAAATTAGTATGGATTTATTTGCGAGGCTAATTATGCTTGTGAGGGATTTTTTTTCAGTAGTGACACCTCCTCCTCCCTAACCACCCTGAAAGAGACTGCGCAATACTGGAGAGAGGTAGTGCTCATATTTTGAGTGAGTTATATGTAGGTACTGCTCCCTCCCACAAAATCCGCATCCTGGTGTTTGTTAATTTGTGCAGGACCATGAAAAACTTGTATTTTTAAGCTCTGTCATTTTATATCACCACAGTGATCTTCTTGGGCAGGACACAAGCACATGAAAAACACTCAGGGCAATATTTGTTCTAGTAAATATTTCTTTAATTGTAAATAAATGGGTTAATAAAGATTTGCAATGCATTAACTAGTGCTGTTGTTTTAATTTTGCATTTTAATTTCCATTAACCTCAAAGAAAGTCTGATTGAAGTGCTCTAGAAGTTAATTTGTTTGTATGTGTTATTTGATGTTTACATATATTCTTGAGCCCAAAAGTAGGTATTGAATTTTATGTATAAACTTTTGTAGGCACTTATATATGGATCTATCCTATGAATACAACCTTAGGCAGTACATAATAGCACCCTTTTTCCTATGTCACAGCAGATCTCAGCTTCAAAATTAACATTTGACAGTTCAAGTCATGAAAAATTTCACTCTAAGTTTTTAAAAAAAGATTTGGTATGCACACCTACAAAACCAGTTATGAGCAATGTAAATTTTCATTCAATGCACTAAAAAAAAGAGTAAAGGCTGGGAAGTATTTAAGTCAAAGATAACTGATATTTGCATAGAAGATAAACTGATTGCCTTGCATGAATGATCTGGGGGCTTGAATTCTGTGGAAGGTTAATGAAGGTGCATTCCTGATTATTGCAGGGCTGCAATGTGAATGAGATTAAATGCATGGATGTGAATAAAGCCTGTGAATTTTAAAGTTAATGAAATAACCAGAAACTAGGCACAAACAGAAGAACAACAAAAAAAAAATATTTTGATTGTTTCAGTAGTTATGTTGATTTAGAGAAGATGAGCAAAGTGGGAAGAGGCTGAGGGAGATTTAAGATGGCCCCAAAATAGTTTTAACTCATCCAGATTATTGTTGTCTGTCTGTTATGATTTCTTTGCTTCCTTTCTCTACTCTTTCTCTGGATTTTGAAGATTTTTGTTCACAACAAGCAAGTTTTATCTGTCCATCCTCTAACTGTTCCAGTCCCTTAAAGGGTAAGACCATTGAAATGTCTCTTTTTCAATAAAAAACAGAACACATGCTTGGGGTATTTGTACTTTTAGCGTAGATTTTCACATTTAGGGGGTAAACACTCTAAATGTGAGTTCTTGTGACTGTAAAGCTTTTTTTTTTTTATCATTAGAAATAAATTCTCTCCTGATTTTGAAATAGAAACAAACAACAAAAAAATTTACCAGATGCTCATCTTATTTACTGCATAAGGAAAAAAAAAAAGAATGTAAATCATTTGTATTCCAAGATAGATCAGTGAATTATGTTATATCTGAGCTTGTAATTAGAGGGCAGAACAGATGGTGAAGCCTTAGTGCAAAGCAATATGTCTATTAAAGCAGTGTTTCCTGCCAAGTAATAGCTCCAAACCATGAGATGTCCACTCACCCTCTTTTCAGAAGGAAGTGTCAGTCTGAGAGACAACTACTTCTTGAGGAGAGTTGAAGAAAAAAAGAATAAAATCCGTCCAAAAAACACCCAAACAAAACCAACCAAAAACCCCCCCAAACCAAACCAAAAAACCAAACAAAACCCCCCCAAAACCAAAAAAACAACCCCAAGCAAATCAACCAACCAAACAAAATAACCAAAAAAACACAAAAAAACCCACAATCCTCCCCCCCGCCAAAAAACTCCGAGCCCAGAAAAAGTAAATACGGACTTATAAATTAGGCTGCTAATAAAATACAAAGTTAGCAATATTAACTATTTTCTATAAAAAGGAACAAAACCCTAATACATCAAGTTTTTGCAGGATACTCATAAAACCCTTAAATGGGTGGGGCAATGAGAAAAGACAAAATACATGTGATTTTGCATTAAATAGACACGCTTGTGGCAATGTTCACAGGCCCTGATTTGCAGTGATTCCTGCATGTAATGCTGATGGATGCATCCCTGTTTTTAGGGATTTCAGCAAGATTTCCCCTCACGGTCAGAAGTCACCATCAGATCAGAGCAGACACAGAGGTGTCAGACAGGGGTAGAGGGTACACTTAATTTCACCCCATTTTTCACGTTAACTTTTGCAGACTGTGCCTGCTCAGTACCCATTAGTCAGCCATTGTCAGGCACACAATCAATGAGACATAAAAGGTTCAAGTGCTTCCTCCACTCTCCAAGAGCACAAAACAGGATTTTTATAGAAATTTTGCTGAGATTTTCTGGAAAGCTCTGTCTATTTTCCTCTGTTTTTTTGCTAGTCTCAACAAATGAGTGGTCTCCTCCAGAACTTAGATTTTTTCTATAATTATTTTATTTTATTTTATTTTATTTTATTTTATTTTATTTTATTTTATTTTATTTTATTTTCATTTTAAATTTTATTTTGCCATGGAAGATAGCATTTAGATGTTTCAGAAAAAACACATGCAAACAAAAATACAATCCCACAGAAAAACTCCATAACAATCTGAATCAAGCTAACTGACATTTAAATTTGTTTCAGGATATGTTCATAAAATTTAAAAGGATACTTTGGGTGTTTAAGCTCAAATTCATAGAGGATGGTTATGTCATAAGCATCAACAGTTTTATACTGGGTTTTTCTGTCAGAAAATGTAATTGCACTGTTTTATTTCTATTTATCCTCACCTACAATGAGCTCTGGAGACTGCAGGTTCATAGATGATCATGAATGATTTTCAGGTAAAGCCAAATCTGGTAAAAATTTGCTTATGCCCAAAAGAAAGCTTGCACAGTCAGAGTAAGGAATAAACTAGATACCAGTGTTAATTTGCCACAGTTCATGATTCCTGTTTTTCAGCAGGACCTCGGGGACTGAAATGAAATTCACTTGTCATTTTTAATCCAGCTTGGCAGTTGTCCAGCCTTTTCTTGGTGACATATTTTTATTTCCTAGGACTCCTGCTTTATTCATGTGCAGGAGGGGCATGAGAAAAGTGGGAGAGAAAATAATGTTTATGTTTAAAGTCTGGGTTGCAGGCGATGAAAGATGGGCTTTTTTCCCAGATATGACAGAATTCCAGCCAAGCTCAAAATTGTAAAACAATTGTATCTCAGGTACTTAAAGGATGTTTGCCTCTGAGTCTCCAAATTTAACTTATGACACTTTTAATTCTGAATATGGATAGTTTTCTCATGGGTGTTTATAAATAATGTATCTCCTGTTAGTGCTTCTTTCCATAAAAACACAAATATAAAATGATATCCCATTGCTCTCTCACAAAACCCCTGAAATACCTTTGAGAAAACTGCAAAGCAGAATTGTAGAAACACATCTTTAAGATAAGATGAAATAAGATCTCTGTAAATGTTTGAAAAGGCAGAAGCAGACAGAATCTTGCTGATGCATGTAAAAAATAGTAAAGTAATGCCTTTCATGGCTCTTAATATGCATTTTTCCCCCCCCATTCTTCTAGCCTGACATTTGGCAGAGAGATAAAAACACTAATTAGGAGTAGGTGTGTGTTTGAAATGCTGGGCTTCCCTCATAGTTTATTTTCATTTTAAATTTCCAGTATTATTCAAAGACCTGAAAGAAGCAAATTTACTGAAAACAGGGTGATGTTCAGGCTGCAGAATAAGACTGCTGTCACTAGAAATTTGGCTGTGACCATGGACCAGATCCTAAAATAGAAGCTAAATTCCCAATAAAAGATTCATCCGAATTGCAGGTTCCCAACTCTGAGTTTGTTACTGAAACCTATTCATTGTTGTTCAACTAATCTTGGAAATAAAAAACTCATAAAATATCTTCAGTTATGGCTTAGCTTTTTTGGGACCTCAGAGCTTGTCCTGCTCCAACTCTCCTGCCATGGGCAGGGACACCTTCCACTATCCCAGGTTGCTCCAAGACTCATCAACACTCTCATCCAGCAAAGGTTTGTAGTCAAGTCTTCATCCAAAAGGGGAAAAATAGATTTAAAAAAATACATTAAAATGCTTAAAAGTAGATTATATATATATATATATATTATATATCCGTTATAGAGCACAGAACAATAATGGTAAATTTACAGTTTGAATTTAATCTTATTGGGCGAAAAGACAAACACAATATTGTCATATTTTATAAGGGGTTTTTTTGGTAGAAAATCAATATATTCTGCTTAAATTCCTCCCTGGGAGGGTGGGCTGGCCCTGGCACAGGGTGCCCAGAGCAGCTGTGGCTGCCCCTGGATTCCTGGCAGTGCCCAAGGCCAGGCTGGACAGGGCTTGGAGCAACCTGGGACAGTGGAAGGTGTCCCTGCCTGTGGCAGAGGGAGTTGGAATTTGCAAAGAATTAAATGTACAGGACACTCTCCGGGAGAGAATTAGGATCCTGAACTGCTCTGAGTCTCTTTCTTTGTCATTTTTTCCTGCTTCAAATCAAACATTAGTCTGTTTCCACAAATGAAAAGAAAATATCCTGCGACAAAAGTGGCAGTGTAGAGCTGGGCTGGAAGCTGAAGGCCTGTTTACTTCCCTGCTCCCCTCCTGGCAGGAAAGGACTTCATTCAGAACAGATGGGGTGTTGCTGAGCGTTTTCACACCTGAGACTCCCTGTCACCAGCATAAATGTGCGGGGAATTATGCATGTCATCCACTGTGCATCTCATTTCCCTCAGCCGTTCTCAGCTGGACCTTGTTCTCTCTGCCCTTCACTTGCGTGGACAGTAAAATCTTCTTGAGCATATGCTGGGGAGAATGGAATTAACCTGTATAAAAATACCAAACTCCTTCATCTGCCAAGGCAGATAATTCACCCTAAGAATTTCTAATTTCACCTCCCTTGGAAACTTTCTGTCTGAGGTGACCGCATCTGCCTTGCCTAACCCCACACCAGGGATACTCATAATGAACAGCGTTGCTGCTTATATTTATACAAATTCTTGGCCAAATCTCTCCTCCAATATCTCTTCTGTCACTGAGGTCACAAGCCATTAAATCCCTCGAGGGCAGCAGTCATTTCTGCACGCCGTCACCGTAAGCCACGAGCCTGAATTCGTCGTGTTGTCTCCATGACCTCGAGGGAGGTGATTTGGTTTTAGAAATCCCCTGGAGTAACTGCTGCCCTTGATATCGATTTGACCAAGAAAAGGCATTTCCTGCCTGACACAACAAAATCACAGATGATCCTTTCATTCCTTGCAGAGTTCATGCTCTGTGATAAGCGAGCTGTCTTTGAGAGACCAACGTGTTAAACGCTGACCAGAGCAAGATGGATCATTGCCCTGCAGTTCTATCAGCCTGGCCAGAGAGTTCCGAAAATTTTTCAGTACTGTGTTGCTTTGTTTTTTATCTAAAGCTTTTAATAATTTCATTTTGCTTCTATTTACATTTACAGGTTAGCAAAAACAGTGTCTCTGTCAGTAAGTATATCCAATATATAAAAGGTAGGTTTCTTGCCAGATAAAAAAATTTTCAGGGCATTAACTCTTATTTTTTGCTGTTGCATCCGTTTGATCTCTAGTATCACTACTTTATACATGATTTTGTACATTTTAATGCTCTTCCTATATGTCAAAAAGTATATGTCCATCCTCTAAAAAAAACTCAGTTAATTTTGGTCTCCCAAATTATGTAAGCATCAATACCTGAGGGTCAAATTCAGATCAAACTCGTTCTGTTTCCAGCAGAGGTTTTTGCAATAACTCCAATTGAATTACATTGTTTAAAAAAAATTCTCAAAACACCCCCAAACAAATCCCTCATTCACATCAATACAATTAAATACACTTTGAAAATTTTCACTTTTTTTTCACAGACCATGAAATTGTGGAGATATTTTCTGATGTTTAAGATTTTGAAAAATCTTTATTTGAATCAAAAGCCATAACCTTTGATTTGCAGCCCATGAAGTCCCTTCAGAAAAATGCTTTTCAAAAATAAGATGAAAAGGCCTCACAACTCTAAAAATGGCTGCAAGAGTTCAAAATGTTGTATTTATTTATACTTATAGGTGCATTTGATTTTTCTATGAAGTTTTCATAGTTTATTGCCTCAAGTTCTTCGCAGGAGTTAAAAACGCCTTTTCTGGAAGCTGAGTTCGCCAGCTGGGTCCGAAGGAGTTGGAAGCAGAATTTTCCTCTTAAAGGGGACTCTCCAAGGAGCAAAGGGATGTGAATCTACATCAGCTGGAGGAAAATATTTCATAGGAACATAAAACAAATAGATCAGTGAATAAAATATTCTGAGTAAGGCTGTGCCCAAACAACGGGGACGGTAACAACACCTGCAAGGAAAGAGCTTGATATACATGACTTTTGTCGTCAATTACACTAATTTTCTTTATAACAGAGTGCTCGAAAGGTTTGCTGTGGTTACTGAGCTGCTTGGCTGAGAAGAAGCTGTGCTGCCTTGAGCTCGGGGCTGTGCATCAGTGAAGAGACAGGGCAGAACCGGCGGGCTTGGCTTTTACCGGGCAGCACTGGAGGCGGTGCGGGCAAGTCATGAGGAGAAACGATCCACTTCACGCCACAACCTTGTGCTTTCAGCTGCAGGTTCAGCTCTGCCATCATCCATCATCCCCAGCCCTCACGGCTTAGTCGCTCTTATTGTGTTATCAAACAGCCACTCGCTTTTTGTTTCTGTTTCCTGGCAGTGGAGTCAAGATTTTTATCAGACGTCCAAACCCTGCCAAACAACACTTCCAAGACTTTCAGGTGGTGTTGCTGTCACAGCATGAAGCACTTTGTCCTCCAAGCTCACAACAAAAGCAAAGTTATTCATCTCTTTAATACCTAAATGCTGGTGAGCTGTTGTGTTTTTCCCAGTGTGGGGTCTAATGGGATCCTGGAGTGCATCAGGAATTGTGGCCAGCAGGTCGAAGGAGGTGATCCTGCTCTTTGGAAGGGCATAAAGAGCACAGTTTCTTGTCTCAAGCACCGTCAAGGCCACAGAAGGAGCTTGCCATAAGAAAAGCTACCAGAGTGGCAACCTAGAGATAAGCACAGAAGGGAGGAATTTGTGACAGGGAAGCGCTCATTCCTGGTGGGAGTGAGGTTTGTTCAGCACATCCTGCTTCGTGCGTCCAGACAAAAATTCCCGCTGTGGAAAGCTGTGGAAAAGGGGGACACTGCTCGTGCACACATCACCCCGAGTCATGGGAATGGCTTCTGCGGCCAGACTCATTTCTGAGATCTTCCGCCAGAGCACTGAGCACGATCCACAGGTGTTAGAAATTCCCCTCCAGGGCAGGTGCCTGGGCATTCCCACCCAAACCCGAACTTGTGTTAACCCACGGAACTCTTTGTTTCATGGGCTGCCCCTGCCTCTGAGAGATCACAAGTGAGGCAATGGTTTCGACCACAGATATCAAAATTGCAAAAATCAAGTCTCATTTCTGGATCCAAGGACGGTGAGAGGTTTCCCCTCTGCTATCTGCTCTTATCCCTTCTTTCTCTTTCTTTCTTTTCCTTATACATTTTCTTGAGTGATATTTTCACCTTCATATTGCTTCGCTTCTGTAGATAATAATAATCAAACCAGCTACGTACCTCCTTTTCATTGCAACCAAATTTTTCTGAAATCATCTGTAGAAGGGAAGGCTCAGAGGGGATCCCATCAATCCACACAAACATCTCCGAGGGTGCCAGAGGATGGGGCCAGGCTCTGCTCAGTGGTGCCAGGGCCAGGATGAGGAGCAGTGGCCATAAAATAAACCACAGAAAGTTCCACCCCAGCATGAGGAAGAACTTCTGTCCATGGAGGGGCAGAGCCCTGGAGCAGCTGCCCAGGGAGGGCCTGGAGTGTCCCTCTCTGGAGACATCCCAACCCCACCTGGACACGTTCCTGTGCCACTGCTCAGGGACCCTGCCTGGGCAGGGGGATGGACTGGATCATCTCCAGACATCCCTTCGAGCCCCAGCTATTCTGGGATTCTGGCATTCTGGCATTCTGGCATTCTGCGACAGTAAATGCAGTAAATACTAAGCATACATAGGCAAGATTTTTTTCTCATCTTTATTTTGCCATGGCAATAAACTCCTGTGGCTCCCTTTCTTTCCCTTTCTTCCCTAGGATTAACAGAAATGCAGCAATTTGAGGCATAACGGCAGGCCAGGCTGAAATGGATGTGAAAGCACTGATTAAAAAGTAATTCCATTGAGTGCACACCCTGGAAGAACAAGACATTAATTAATTAGACTACCTACTCAATGAGAGATAAGTAACCAAGATCACAATTATCTTTTCATTCCATGTCTGGACAGTGCTGAGTTATAATGCAAATAAGTAACAATATTAATTAGTGATTGTTAGTAAAATTTTGTTCTGATTCTACTCTCACAAACGCTTCTAGTGTTGCCATAATTACGTTACCTGAGATTTTCTAAAACCTTGAGAAAATCCCATCTAGTACGAACCGTGTAATTGACTTGTTTTGATTTTTTTGGTGTTTTCAGAGGAGATAAGGAAGCTTTCCAAGTGGAGGCATTCTCCAGAAAGGCATTCACACCCTGAAATTCTGGATCCCTTTTTTTTTTCTAGAAAGCCCCAAACTGGCTGTATCAAAAGAAACGGGGTGGCTCTTTCAAGCAAGACAACCACGTGTTGTAAATTTTCCGTTTCAGATTCCGGTCACTTCTTTTCTCTACCACAAGTCTGATTAAGAAATGTGATTTCTTGAGTTTTACCTGATTCTTAGGTACAAAATACACTCAAAATCTCTGCTTTTTTTTGACTGAGGGCTGAGGAGAAGAACTTTTGCTGCGTTCCTCTTTTGAGGCCTTCTCTGACAACAGGAAGAGGTGCCAAAATCAGTTTTTTTCTAATTTCTTGCACTCAGTCACAGCCCTGCTGAGATCTACACGCTCCTGGCCTGGGAAATACAGATAACATTTTGTTCAGTGCACATGCTGATTAATACAGATGTACCTCTCCATCATTAGCTGTAATCTACTGGTCTGCTGCTCCCAGATGTTCTGCAAAGATGCCCCGTGATTTCTGTGCAAACATCTCAAAAACTCCTGTTCCTTGGCATTGAATTAGCTGAAAAAAAAAATCCAATCAAACAAGTGACATCCTGTCTGCCAACGTGTCACAGCTCAGATAGATATATATATATTATATGTATAT